>BQNB010000783.1:0-64913 GCA_026074375.1 Tanacetum coccineum
TGGCATCATTTCTTCTCTTTTGCATGTCTTCAGTTGTTATAGCCACAGTCCTTCCCTTGCTCCTTGATGATGGAGTAGCTTCACCAAATACACTTTTATCTTGTGCAGGAGCTCTATATGAGTCACCAAACTCTATAACTTCCCATAGAGCATAGTGTTCATGTTGTAGATACTGTTGTATTCTAAACTTCCATTGTTCAAATTTACCAGTGTCAAGGATTAGAAGTTTTATGGAATTAGGGGTGGATGTAACATAGGGATCCATTTTTGTTTGTGATTGAGAAGTTTGGAATGTTATGGTTCTTAGATCAAAGTCTCCAAGTCACTCAATAACTCATGATACCTACTTGTTAGGTCCCAAAACTCTAGATCTACTTGCCTTAGGTTAAAAGGTTGTATTACCCATTGTTAATCACAAGATAAATAATGTGATAAACTATAGTTGAAATGTTTTCAACCAAAGGCTAAGCGGAATCTAACCTTTAGTGTATAAGAAGAATAAACAATGGTAATGAATGGAAAAGTAAATAACCAACAAGCCTTAAATTATTGAATCTGAATAATACGAGTATACACTCAAAAGATCCTAGGGTTTACAAAAACTTAAAGTTATGAGAGTAGTATGTGTAAGATGTATGTATATGATCAATGTCTACTACTCTAACCTAAGGACTCCTTTTTTATAGCACAAGGAGCCTTGTACAAGATAAGACCTAACTAGATCTCCTAAATCACAGGGATAATCAGAGTACATTCAATATATAATAATAACGCGTCTTTGACTTTGAGTAATCCTTATCTTCAATCAGCAGTGGAAAGTCTTTAAGTAGTGGAAACCTTGTAGTGAGAAAATATACTAACAGTGGGAAATTCTTCTAACAGTGGGAACCATTCAACTAACAATGGGAATCCCTTAGCATTTTATTCCCAACAATAATTTTGTTTTTTGGTTTTTAGCCCAATCAAGCTTGAGTAAGACTTTGTCTTCGAGGAGTTGATAAGCTTGGTTTGGTGTTTTATAGAGGAAAATACCACCAGCTGCGGCATTTAGAACTTCTTGAGTCATTTCGTTAAGGTCGTGATAAAATATTTTAATGATATTGCCTTTGGATAGGTTGTGACCATGGCAATTTCTGAGCATTTCTTTCATACGGAGCCAAGCTTCAGTTAAATTTCATTTTCATATTGAGAAAAGGCTCGAATTTCTCTGAGGGGTCGATCGAAAAGAGCTAGGGGAAATCGGCTTAAAAAGGCAGTGCGAAGTTCATCCCATGTTTTGATGGTTCCTTATTGAGTTCATCGAGCCAGGTTTTTGCTTCACCCGTGAATGATAGGGGAAACATCATTAGACGGACGACTTCATTTTCAGTGCCTATGTATTTAAACATATCACATATTCTGAGGAATTCGTGAATGTGTTTGTGCAAATCGGTTTTAATTCTGTCATCAAATTGGTTCCTTTGACGAAAGTCAAGTGGTTACCTTTAATAGAGAATTCATTTGCGTTTTGAGGAATTGTAATTGCGGAATCGAGAGTCAGAGCGACAACACAGTCGGCAGCCCACATGGGTTCATCATCCATTAGATTTTAATTTTCAAAGATATCAAGATAGTGATATAAATAATTGATATTAAGAATCGGAGCGTAAACAACTTTTGATTGTGTAGGTGGTTCATTTTTTTATTCGTATGGAACTCTCCTGTTTCATCGACAAAGTCTTCGATTCAGGGTTCTTTCAGGTTCAGGAAGTGGTTCAACAAGTTCAGAGTTGGAAGCACGTGTATGCATCCAAGGGAGAGTTTGTTTTGGTTCAGTTTGCAAGAAAACTGTACGGCTATTTTTGAAAAAGAAAATGGTTGAAAATTATTTCAAGAATTGATTACAGAACAGCTATAAAATCCCAGAAAATGGCACCAAAAAGTTTGATGTATTTCAAAATCTTAAAATTTATAAGACTAAAATTACCAGATATTAAATGGAAACACACGGGTAAAAGTATAACCCACGTACGTAGTATAATATTTTAGGTAAGACCAGGTCGTCCATAGGGATTTGATTTGTGTTTAAATAATGGTAGTTAAAACAAACTTAACAATTTAAAAAAAAATGGTGCTGGATTCAATAATGAGAAAGATGACTACTCGGATAGCTTCATATAATTTCCGAGCAATGGTGATAATTACGATCTTAGATTTAGTACTTTAACTTATAAAAAGGGTTTCTCGTCAGAAAATGTTTTCACAAATTAACTTGTTTAACTTAAGATTCATATCTAGTTAACTTGATTAAATGTCTCACTCAAATAATCTAGTTACTATTATATCAAATCCATTTTGTTTATCAAATAACGTAAGCGGATTTCTCCTTTCAAAGGATAAATATTGTAGACAAATCTTTAAAACTATATAGTTCACAACTGGTCTTTCGGCCTATACCGTTATGAGTATACAATCAAAGTTGATAATCAAAGTTCATAAGATAAGATACGATAGGATTTCAACATAAGCTTAAGATTAAAAAGATCGTAATTATACCAAATGCTTATTCAATATATTAACTTCACCGAGTAGTCATGATAGATTTAGCATCTCATGGCTACAAAGTTCATAACAAAATAGAGTGAAGAAACAAGAAACATACTATGTCTGGGTAAGAATATGGATCAAACTCTACCCGTTACAAGTATCAAATATTACTAGAACCTTTATTTACTAAATATTATGATGGTGTTCTTTGTTCATCGATCATCAACTCAAGGTGTTTGAAAGATATTTGTGTGTAAGGCTTTGGATGAGAGAATGATTGTGTGAGAGATATAATGTGTGGGATATTTCTCATGGCTAGAAAATTCGTCTATCTTTATAGGCTAAAAAGGGGTCGAAGTGCGGCGCACATTCTAAAATGTGCGGCGTACTTCGCCTATGTCGGTGCAAATGTCTTTAATGCTGCAAGGAAGTGCGGCGTACTTTCGTATAAAACTGGCGTACTTGGTGAGTTAATGCGGTCTTCATTAAATTCTATTTAATTCTCTTAAACTTGATAGGAAGTGCGGCGTACATACAGAAATGTGTGGCGTACTTCTTGGTATTTTCAGCTTTAGCCCTTTCTTTTCTTCTAACTTGTCTTCTAATGGGTATAAACACTTGTACTTTGATTTTTTTAAGCTCGGAATGTCTTCAAGTGAACCTGCACATATTTCATGCTATTAAGTATCAAAAGTTCACGAGAAATGATAAAATATATACAAATAATGCTGCCAAAAACATGTATAATTTAGGCTTTATCAAATCCCTCCACACTTAGCTATTTCTTGCCCTCAATCAATCAAAAGCGAGAAAACAAGATCATTTATCGTGACGTGGAGAAATTTTGGATTTAACAAGTGTTTATTGATTTTGATAACTTTCAGGCACAAACATATAACAGAGTACCTCACATAGGGAATGTGTTTGATTAATATTCATTCTAGCCACTCATATAGGGTTTATATTTGTAAAGTCACTCAATTGTACAGACATAATCTAGAAAGCTACCATATGCTTGTACAAGATACATAAACATGCCCGTTGTGGCGTGAGCACCTAGACAAAAATATCAATGAGGCAAAATGTGATAATAATGAGGGTGAGTAACATGTATTGATTCCATGTGCCAAACTTAAGCCTTATACTTTGAACTTTTTTTACCAAATGCTTACTAAGGCAGGCACATAAATCTTTCATTGAGCATTTTTCTTCAACTTTGGATACTTCAGCGGAATAACACTAAAAGTGGGTATTATAGATACAGGAGCTTTGCGGGATTTTATTTTACCTCTTATCATACGATTTGGTCTATAATTTAACCTTACTGTGTTCTAGTAAATGATAATCAAGCACAAGCTCTAAAGCTACTAAATTACCGGCTCTCTTATATAATTTTCAACCGATACCAATGCTCTAGAAAAGGTGACAAATTACAAATACACAGGCATAACAATGGATGAGACACTTGAAATTGCATTCAAAACTTACATCAAACAAGCTAAAGGTAAAAATTATCTTAGGTATCAAAGGTGGATACCTGAATTCTTTAAGGTTTAATTCTCACAATTTAGTAGACTGATTTTTTGCTAGTTATAGTGTCACCTTTACCACCACTGTCACCTTTACCATCACCATCTCGTAAGAGATCCAAGTCACCTTCACCACCACTACCACCAGTACCATCACCACCACCACTACCATTATCATCATCACCACCATCAGATATGCTACCACCTCGCAAGAGGTTTTGAATAACCCCACTGCAGACAGAGGCAACTAAGGAGACCTCTGAGGAGACCCCGAAAGAGACCACTGCTTCTACCAGACTTTGTAAGAGGTCACATGCTCGTAGATGGACATTTTTTATCCCAACATTCTACACATGGAGGGATCAAGAGGGTGCACCCAACACCTACGAGATAAGGGACATTTCCACCTCATGTTTTGCCAGTAACTGGTGAGTCAGTTCACCATACTCTGCCATTGTTAGCAGCTATCCTTATTCGTCATGAGGGTCAAATCAAGGAGATATATGACCATTTGAGGGAGGTTTCACGTTAGAGGTTCGAGGCCTTAGAGCTGGAGGTAGAGATCCTTCACGATAGAGCTGAGGCTGCACAACAGCAGACTGAGGATCTACAAGACTCTTTATGGAGGGCTAGAGATGAGATTGTTGAGCACCAAATCCATCATGAGGATGTTGATGCTCGCCTACAGCAGAGCAAGTTCAGAGAGATGGAGCATAGAGCACGCATTAGGAGATTAGAGGATCTAATCGGCATGTAGGCCATTCGATCAGTATCATTTGCAGCTTCATTATATTGTAGCCTACCAAGCATTGAGTAGTACTCAACTAGTAGTTTTTAATATGACGCTTGTACTCATTATTTTCCTTGTAGAACAATGTACCAAGAATTGAAATCTATCTATATTAGTTATGGTTATGTTATTTTGTGATGTTGATTTATACTGCCATGGTTGATTATATTATATCTCTGCGTGTCATGACTTTATCTTGTATGGAACCTTATTGTGTATTGTTATCCTTGTCATTTTGAAGAATTATGCTAACGACTATACAAGGAATGAACTTTGCTTCCATTGAACAATTAATCGCTCAACACGTAGTTGATGCCATGACAACCTATGAGGCTAACCGAGCTAGCAGAAATGGAACTCATAATGAAGCAAGTAGAAGTGCTGGAGGTGTTGAGCACACGGTTTGCAGTTGTTCTTACAAGGAATTCCTGATTTGTAAGCCCTATAATTTCAAAGGAACGGAAAGAGCTATTGGTTTGAGAAGATAGAGTTAGTGTTTCATATCAGCAACCGTGCTGAGAACCGCCAGGTGAAATTTGCTGCGTGTACCCTACTGGATAGTGTACTAACCTGGTGGAACTCATATGTGAAAACTATTAGATTGGATGCAGCTTATATGACAACTTGTAAGGAGATGAAACAAATGATGATTAATGAATACTGCCAGAGAAATGAAATTCAGAAGATGGAATCTGAGCTCTAGAACTTGTCAGTTTGGGGTACTGACATTGTTGGTTACACCAAACGCTTTTAGGAGTTAGCTTTGCTTTGCCCCACCATGGTTACCTCGGAATGCAAGATGATCGAAAGGTACATATCGGTTTGATGACACCAAATAACGTCTAGTTTATAGCATCATTTATCCTATGTATTTAACCCATTTTGCATAATTATTGCAAAGAATTGTTACTTAATTGTTTATATTTGAGAATTGCAGTAATTACAGAGTACTTGGTGAATATTAGCAAAAAGCGCGCATTCTGGAGCTTAATTGAAGATATTTTCAAGATTAATGATTCTGACTACCAATACGTCGTATATATCAAGGAAGATACGGCGTATTCGTGCCTGTACTCACCAAAGACCACAAAGGAAACAAGCTCAATACGCCGTATCCAGAGAAGACTTATACGCCGTATTAAAGATATAGTATGTGAAGATTCTGGAAGATATCAAACGTGGTCCCTACTCCATGAAACTCTAATACGCCGTATCTAATCCCTTGGATACGCCATATCGAACTGACTTCCAGACAGTATAAATAGAAAACTCAAAAATGAGTTTTAAGTGTGCTAAATCGTATTCTCGATACTTAAACTACAAAAGTCAATTTTCAGAGGAGAAAAAGAGCAGAAGAGGTCTTGCAACGCATTCCAATCCATAGAAGACAACGTGTAATTTCTTATACTTTTGTAATCGTTCAGTTTTTGGTATCATTCGTTAACTCGGTTAGTTTACTGATGTGCTGTCGTGTAGGGTCAATTATTTGATTATCAAGTTTTAAATTTATATTTAGCCGACAAACCTAAAACAATACTTTAACGAGCAATGTACCCGGTCAAGATGGAGTTCGCGGTAAATAGGATGTCGAACACTATGAGTGGAACATTATTCCTATATTCTATTAGTATTTTAATTAGTCTATTTAATGGTTAAACCTATGCTATATACGTTGTCTAATGATATGGGGGGTTTTTTAGCCTGAGAGACTGGCACAGGTTTGGTGGAAACAAATATCAATTTAATACACAATAAACACAAAAAAAGAAAATCAAAAGATAGAAAAGCGGTACAAGCCAAATGATAGAAAACTGTATTAGCCATATTAAATCCGATTCAATGCTGGTTTGTTTGTTTTAGTGCAATGATTTACTTATCTCGAAGCGGCATATCATTCTTAAGACTTAGTCGGGTCATCATCCTAAGACCTAGACACAATTAATCATGTCACAATTAACGCGCCCGTATAAAGCATCCTTTAGGTTTAATTATTAATAAATCTTAGAGGGAACCAAAGCTAGTGGTGAGATCCTGTTTATGTCACTCTAGCTTAACAGGATTTTAGCGCTCCACTTCCACTTATTGTTTGATGGTGTTTTATATACTGGTAGTCCACTATTCAAATCTTTATCATTTAATTAAGAGCATGATTGCTAAAACATAAATGGGTCACCTACTGGTCCAACTAAGCTTATAATTTAAAGACAAAGACATAACGTTATTCGTGATCCTATTGGTCCAGTAATATAAAACATAATATGGAGAGCTATCCCGGTATCTAGATTACTTTTTAGGTATCACTAGACCCAGTTGAATGATAGGTCGCATATTCAAACACATAAACAAGTATGAGGTGATAAACATAATTAAACAATCAACGATAAAATAAAAAATCGATTTTAAAACAAACAAAACATTGAACTTTCATTAGGATGGCTAATACCCAAGGGTATTAGCCCACAACCATTGTAATTATACAAGCGTAATCAAACAATTGAAAATCAAACGATTAAGAGAGTAAAAATTACACGATGTCTTCTATGGATTCGTGATCAATGCTTGACCTTGGTGGCTGATCTTCTCTTCTAAAATTCGTCTTTAATGAGTATGGTATATAGAATGTGATATTGCACACTGAAAACTCGTTTTTGAGTCTTCTATTTATAGTGTCTGAAAAAGACTCGATACGCCGTATCTGGCTAGGTCGATACGGCGTATAGGGCTGGATTCCTTGGAGTGCGCGCTACGTTCTCAATCAATCAGTGATATCATTCCCAATTTACTTTTATTACTGTATCTTCGAATAGTTATCTTCATGGATACGGCGTATGGAAGCAGTCTGATACGCCGTATTGGGAATTGGTCAAACGCGCTTTCTTGTGAAGTCTTGGCGCTGATACGCCGTATCTCTTTTGTTGGATACGGCGTATGTAGTCAGAAATCAGCAATCTTCAAATGTCTTCGTTTTAGCTCCAAATTATGCGCCTTTTAGCATGTCTTCACAAAACACTCCTGAATTACTGCATTTATCAACTTTAAAGCAATTAAGTACCAAATCATGCAATAATTATATAAAAGTGGGCAAAACAGATGGGATAAATGATATAATAAAGTGACGTTATTTGATGTCATCAAATATCCCCCACTTGAATCCTACTTGTCCTCAAGTAGACTTTAGAAAAGTTTTAGTTTATGAAAATGTGTCCCAACCGAAGTTAAGGATTTTCCGTTTAAGCATCGTTTTGTCCTAATCGCCTATGCTAACCAAGCTCCTACGAAATAAGAAATGAAAACCTCAGATTCACTCACTTATCTAGGTGTGCAAACATTTAAATTGGTTTACGCTTAATTGCTCAGTCGTGATTAGTTTTCTATCATAAGCTTGACAAGGATACACATCTCCACCGCTAAAGCTAAGGAGAAACAAGTCAAAAGATAAATTGGGCTAAGAAGGCTTAGGGTTGATCATTTAACAATCTTTCACCATACGTACCACACCAACAAGGCAGCTGTATCGTACATACACGGCCGTAATGACAGAATAGACACATACAATCCGATCACATCCCTTTTCGTTTTTAACCAGCGGTTTGGATGAAGAATGATATAGGGTAGGGAGCTTCTAACTTTTACCAAAAGTCATCATCTAACAAAGCAGCTGAGACATGCATACATGGCCGTAATGACGAAATGGACATGCATGCTCAAACAAGTCCTCGTTCGAGTGGACATTAAGGTTAGTTTATAGGAAAGGGAAGTAAAATGGGTGTTAAACAAAATTCACGAAACAAATAGATTAAAGCCAACAAATAAGGTACGGTTGCTAGTAACTTTCCCCTGACCGTTCCATGACAAAGACTCAAACATATAGACAAACGCCTCGATCACATAATTGACAAAGACAACCTAAGTTGGCGTTCCCATAACGGTCAACTTCCCTTACATCCCGCTCTTTACAAACTTTTAAAGAATAAGTGGTGATATCAGCCACTTTTTACAAGACTTTAAATCGTTGATTTTTGTATCGTATCAACGAATAATCGATTCTTCAAAGTAATTCCTTCGGTATACACTTCTTTTGAACCGGCCATGTTTCTTCCTTTTTTTTTGCTTTTACTCTCATTTTTTTAAAACAATACATCATAAATCTTGGTTTAATTCCACCGTCTTCACTATCATAATTCATCCGGATAATCTTTTCCTTGTAGTATTTCTTCTTCGGACATGATTCATAATCGCAAAAGTAGCAAAACTTACAAGCTTCATAATTTTCCCATTGCATTGTGCAATTTCCCGACCATTACAGAGATAGAAAAATTTCACTTTGACACAGGAAATACAAAACTTTACACGAAAGCAACTAGCAACATTGATTAAAATAGGCTTAATCTACACGGTAGGCTAAGGTGCAAAGGTGTAACGAAACATATAATATGGTGTAGAAAAAGAAAAGAATGGATCAACAGGTTGTTCTAGGGGATTTTACTCTAAAAATGAGAGTAATCAAGGGTTACACGGGATTTAACTAACCAGTGTGGTTAGTTATTTTTACGACATGTAGGCTATTTGGTTTAATCCTAGAAATTTATCAGTTGAACATGTTCTTCCATCTAAATACATAGTACTAATCATGGCGGTCTCGAGTGATATACCAGGCCAAGTTTTAAAGTCCACTACATCACTGGCACACTCATAGTTTTGTGGAATTTTAGTAGACAGTTGCAAACGGAATAGGCTTAATTCTCACAATATGTATCAAGGGTTATAGTGCGCTAGGTAATGTAACTAGTGATTTTTACAAAAGTCAGGCTAATTTTTTTTTTAGTTTTGACCGTTTTAAGCACTTTGCATGTTATTTTGTAAAAAGAAGACAAGTACGTTCTAAATCTCCATCCCCATACTTAAATTATATAGCGTCCTCGTTGTATAGATAAAACAATTAAATAATAAGGGAAAATAGAATTAGAACGGAAAACTCCTTGATGTTTTGCTCGTGATAATTCTCCAAGATGAGTCATTGACAAAAAGTGTGTTGACTGGTGCTTCACGCGTGCCCTGATAAGTTCACACATCTGTCTTTTTGTAGCATATTACCATATCATGGTTTCTCAACAAGGTCCTGTATAAACTCTTAGAAGACAAGTGCAAATTCTATCTCTCTACAATGGTACAAGAAAATCATTAAACACACAATTGTACAAGGATCAATATGTCGTATCCCAAACCCTAGGATACGCCGTATTGTTCCTGTAGAAATAATTAAATTACTGGAAATTAAATATTTAGTTTTAAAAAATGATAACGTCCAGACATCTCTATACGCCGTATCCAGAGGGGTTCGATTACGTAGTATAGAGTGTTGGGGAAGACAGACTCGTGACACAAACCAATTAAATGTGAAAACATTAAATGAACCGGGTTGTTTCAGGAAGCACTTTTGTTTTAGCCTTGTCTTTAAGTTAGGACTTGCCCCAATTTAATACCATCCTGATACAAACAATTAGGGTCGAACGGGATGCCAAACGACACATACAATGATTAGGAAAATGAAATGCATCCCTTTGTTAAGATGATTCCAAGTCATGATATTGACATTTAATTCCTTGATAAAAGTTTCAGCTTTGAAAAATTTATTAGATTTATCATGACTTGTTTCCAAAAGCTTTTTTGACCCATGTGCATAGGCACCATCATCCGTATTTATTACATTAGGTAATGGTTTGACAGATAAATCTTTTTTTTTTTTTTCTTAATTTTCTTTTAAATTTTTTTTATTTATTTCCGAAAGAGTGTTCATATCGTTTTATCATCTTCATTATGTCCGTACTCCTTTTAAATCATCGGGATAAATTACGTTAAAATGAAATAAATCATTAAAGTATAAAACATTTTGTTCCTCTTCATCACATTTGGACAATGATGTTTCATTTTTTAAATTAAGTTCATCGATATGTTGAGGACTTATAGTAGGTTCAGTTAGGAAATATGATTTAGACGTTAGAGCATCATTGTAAACAATGACTGGAAATTCATTCTCAAAGTCTTTAAAGAAGTCTAAATCATTAGAATAACTGACCTCAGGATCGGGTGTCGAAAACAAAGGCATATTGACTTTATCATTATCATTTTCCGAATCAGTTTTCAAATTGTTGACAGAAATTATTTTATAGGAAAATGAATTTTCGTCATAAATTACCGTGTAATCTTCATCGTCGGATTCGTCAAATGATATTCTAAAGTCAATTTCATTGTCGTTAAGAGGACTTATCGTGGACTCGCAAGAGAGTGTTGTATTTTAGATTTGATTAAATATCATGAAGGAATATAGCTGGGAATTCAGTTTCGAAGTTTGTGAAACTATCGTCTTCATTGTCACAATATTCCCTCTTACCGTATGTAGTTGTTTGCCAATTAAATATTTCACCGCGACTTAGAGACTTTTCCTCTTGAAGTCTGATGTATTCTTCCATAGTGATATTGGGGTCGTCCATATTAACCTGTAATAAGTTTGCTAGGAAAAAAATGGTCAAATAGCCAAATACGCCGTATTCAGTTAGCTGTATACGCCGTATTGATGAGAGTCGAATACGCTGTATTGGTTTCGAAAAAAATTTATACGCCGTGTCCAAAGTGAAGAATACGTTGTATTCAGTATTCGACTCAGATTACAAATACAAACAGAATTTAATAATGCAGAATTTAAACACACAATGCGAATAAATACAAACATAATTTAAATAATTAGATTACACTAAACTAATTTAAATTAATGGTTAGAAATACAAATAAGAATAAGGTTTAATTATTTCACTCCCCGGCAACGGCTCCAAAACCTGATGTGCTGTCGTGTAGGGTTAATTATTTGATTATCAAGTTTTAAATTTATATTTAGCCGACAAACCTAAAACAACACTTTAACGAGCAGTGTACCCGGTCAAGATGGAGTTCGTGGTAAGTAGGGTGTCGAACACTAAGAGTGGAATATTAATCCTATATTCTATCAGTATTTTAATTAGTCTATTTACTGGTTAAACTTATGCTATGTATGTTGTCTATTGATATGGGGGTTTTCAGCTTGAGAGACTGGCACATGTTTGGTGGAAATAAATACCAATTCAATATACAATAAACACAAAAGAAGAAGATTAGAAGATAGAAAAGCGGTACAAGCCAAATGATAGAAAACCGTATTAGCTATATTAAATCCGGTTCAATGTTGGTTTGTTTGTTTTAGTGCAATGATTTACTTATCTCAAAGCGGCATATCATTCTTAAGACTTTGGCGGGACATCATCCTAAGACCTAGACATGATTAATCCTGTCACAATTAACGCATCCGCATAAAGCATCCTTTAGTTTAATTATAATCTATCTTAGAGAATTAAAGCAGTGGTGATCCTGTTAATATCCTAGCCTAACGGGACTTTACCCACTTATTGTTTGACGGTGTTTTATATAATGGTAGTCCACTATTCTAATCTTTATCAGTTAATTAAGAGCATGATTGCTGAAACATAAACGGGTCACCTACCGGTCCAACTAAGCTTATAATCAAAAGACAAAGACAGAACGTTATTTGTGATCCTAATAGTCAAGTAATATGAAACACGATATGGAGACTTATCCCTGTATCTAGATTACTTGGTTCGTATCACTAGATCCAGTTGAATGATAGGTCGCATATTCAAACACATAAACAAGTATGAGGTGATAAACATAATTAAATAATCAACGATAAATTAAGAAATCGATTTTGAAACAAACCAAACATTGACTTTCATTAAGATGGCTATACCCGGAGGGTATTAGCCCACAACCATTGTAATTATACAAGCGTCAATCAACAATGAAATTTGAACGATTAAAGAGTAAAATTTACAACGATGTCTTCTATGGTTTCGTGGATAATGCTTGACCTGGTGGCTGATCTTATCTTTCTAAGATTAGTCATTTAGTGAGTCTGGTCTTAAAGATTGATTTGCACACTGAAAACTCGTTTTTGAGTCTTCTATTTATAGTGTCTGAAAAAGACTCGATACGTCGTATCCAGCAAGGTCGATACGGCGTATTGGGCTGGATTCCTTGGAGTGCGCGCTACATTCGTAATAAATCTTTGATATCATTCCCAATTTACTTGATTTACTATATCTTTGAATAGTTATCTTCATAGATACGACGTATGTAGACATCATGGATACGCCGTATCTTGTGAAGTCTTGGCGCAGATACGCCGCATCTCTTAAGTTGGATACGGCGTATTGGTGAAATTTCAGCAATCTCCAAATGTCTTTGTTTTTAGCTCAAATTATGCGCCTTTTAGCTTGTCTTCACAAAACACTCTGAATTTTTTTTATTTTTTATTTTTTTTTTTTTTTTTTTTTTTCTTTTTTTTTTTTTTTTTTTTTTTTTTTTTTTTTTTTTTTTTTTTTTTTTTTTTTTTAACAAATTTAATAAAAAAATTTTTTTTTTTTTTTTTTTTAAAATAATTTTTTTTTTTTTTTTTTTTTTTTTTTTCTTTTTTTTTTTTTTTTTTTTTTTTTTTTTTTTTTTTTTTTTTTAATTTTTTTTTTTTTTTGTTTTTTTTTTTTTTTTTTTTTTTTTTTTTTTACTTTTTTTTTTTTTTTTTTTTTTTTTTTTTTTTTTTTTTTTTTTAAATGCATTTATCATACTTTATAGCAATTAAGTACCAAATAATGCAATACTTATATAAAAGTGGGCAAAATAGATGGGATAAATGATATAGAAAAGTGACGTTATTTGATGTCATCATGGGGAAAGAGACATCTCGTCATCATTTAGTATGCATCATTTGAGTTCCCAGGGGGAAGTGTTGGGAGAATAATTAAATTCTAAGCGTGAGAGTGGTTATGATTGATTAAATGCTTCTCAAACGTTACCTCATTAAGCCTTATTTTTTTTTAAAAGAGAGTAGAATAGTTGACAAAAGAGGTACACATAGGTTTGATAAGTATGATGATTCCTTAAGTTAGTCAGTATTCTGTAGAAAGAAATGAGTACATTTGGGACTTAGTTGACTTAGGTATTTTCATTTTGACTACTTAGAGGGAATAATTGTGACATACGGGACTTATATGACTTGTGTTTCAATTTGATATCATCACTATCGTTTAAGGGAGAAATACGGCATCCAAGACTTAATTAACTTTTGGTGTTACGGGTTGAATTTATTGGTACTTCGGATTTTGGGTTTTTTACATCAAGAATGCTTGAAGTCGGCTTGCCAAGAAAGTTTTGAATATATTCAACAAAGGATGGTGATTTAGAGGAAGCTGATATACTTTATTTATAAATGTATAATACTAAAGGTATAGGAAATTTACTAGAAATCCTTGAGGACATGATTAAAGAATTTTCTACACAAAATATAGTACGTTTAACCGGGTAAGTGTCTCACCGGTCGTTTATACACAAGAATTATGATTGTGACTCCGTTTTTATTTGGACAATAATTGAATGGTTCTAGTTCTTTGATTTCTAAAATCCTAATAGTGGGCAATTAAAGGCTACAATAAAATAACTATGATGAACGTTAACGGGATTAAGAAAACGCGGACTAACGCAAGTACACTAAAATTTAAGTATCGAAAGCAAATTTAATCATAATACTAGAAATAATGATAAAAGAAAATTTTCAAAAAAAAAGAAAATTATTTTTTTGATTATTTTTCTATTTTTTATTATTTTTTAAAGTTTTTAAACAAAATAAATGCACGAAAAATAGTAAACTTTAAACTAAAAATTTAAGAAAATTTCTAAAAATTTATTAAGATATGAGAAATGCAAGAAAAATAAAACCTACTAGATTCCTTAAACAAATAAGCTCAGAAAATTCAAATAAGCACACGAAGTGCTTATTTAAAAAGAAAATAGAAAAGGGGTTAAAAGAAAAGTTGGTGCATCCTTGGACGTAAAAGTCCCAAGGGCGCAGATGGTTAAACGTGTATGTATGTGAGGCGTTGGGTGTAGGGGGAGGTCATCGGTTCGACCCTGTGGCCTTCCTTTTTGCACTTTTTTTATTTTTCAATTTTTTTTTGAACGAACTTATTAAACAGCTGAAAATAAGCAAGTTTTACAAAAGCAACTATTTATGAAACTTACTAAATAAGCTAGAAACGAGCTTAATAAACAGACAGACTACACTTAACTCTTTTTGGCCTTTTTTTAACAAAACTTAAGAAAATAATTAAGCTAAAATAAGCTAAAGCGTAAGCAAATTAAACTATATCTACCCTACTACTGACCTAATAAGCAAGTGAAAACAAGATTTCATCAAAACAATGATTCATAAGCAGAAATAAGCACTTAAAAACGGTTCACTAAAAAACAGTTTTAAAATAGACAAAAGGGACTTTTTTTAGCTTATTTGTAAGCCTTAAAACCGATCCTTATGGAAAAGTGACTTATACCACTAAAAAGTTCATCCTCCAAACTACTTAAAACAGCTTTTAAAAATTAGTTTGAAAATCAAATTCACAAGAAAATGCTTGCTAAAAATGGTGTGCAGTCAGACTATCTTTATTTTTGGCTTTTTCAAAACTTAATGAAAATGGACAAACGTCACTGATTTCAGACTCAAATACAGATATGCTAATAGCTATTATTACAAAATAAGCTCAAAGGATCTTATATGAACCATAAAACTATTGTGCACCTATTTCAAATCATAATTCCTACTTTTATACCCTGCTGACATTTTTAAAGATGATAAGTGGCTATAAGCCTTTTTTATACTATATGATGCAAAAATGACACTAATATACAAAACCAAAGTCCAGTTGTGGCAGTCCTAAGAAACTTGTTTCGAAACACCTTTGAAACACTAAGTCAAGAGCCATTTTAATGAACAACTTACGCTAGAATAGATTGAGTCAGAATGCATATAAACCTAAGCTTATGCAAAGATTCAATAACAACTTACAAACTGATAAAAACTAATCTAAACCTACAACAAACCTTAAAAACTAACCTTAAAAACCCTAAATATGAAATATAATTCCAATTTAAAGAAACCAAAGTCCTAGCAAGTACTAAACTCAAGTTAGTACGGCCAAAACCAAACACCCCTTTAAATTACATAAATCCATATTTAGCTTATAAGCTTGAGAATTAAGGTTCAAAATTCAAATTGATTAGCTTATATTAGACCTAATGAATAGATTTTGACAACTAAATAAGCTGTAACAAATAAGACAAAAGATTACTACGATTTTTGGTTGTTTCAATGTTTTATCAAATACTTGCAAATAAGATTTAACTCCTAAACAAGTGATTATAGCAAGCATTAAACTAATATTAATAAGCAACTTTTAGCCTAGTATAAACAGGAATAAGCAGAAAATAAGCGGATTAAGCTAATATGCAAAGATTAACTAAAATGTAAATTGACAGCAAGGTAAATAGAAAAAAGGAAAAGAGATGAGTACCTCCACCTTAGCTAAACAGAGGTGAATGCTCAAAGTAGAGCTTATAAAAGCAGCTTAAGTTTATAGCTTTAAGCTTAATCAAATACCTAATCTAATCCTAACTCCTGACCATTAGGAACTATTATCACTTGAATACTCAAAGCAGCCATCTAATTCCATGGAGTATTCTAGCTTATAAGAGCTTTTAGCAGCTTATGAACAAATTTTAGCTTATGAATAGTATTAAAGAGCTTATTCAAACCATTTTGCACAAAAGTAAAAACATGAAAAGACAATTGAGCAATAAGAAAGATAAATTTTATTGATTATAAAAGACTGATTACAAGCTTAATGAAAAGAAAGTTACATTTAAAAGAAATACAATAAGCTAAAATCACATTGATAAGCTAAAGCTATTCTAAAAGCTAAACTAAAAAACTACTCTAGATGATTCCCCCTGAGTGAGAGGTGAGGCTTCCTTTATAGGCAAGAGGAGAGGTTCTTGCCCTTAGACGCTCCTTCAATCTCAGCCATAGATCTCTAACTGAATTAGCATCTTGATTTGTAGCCCTTGGATTGAGATAAGTTACACGGATTGCCAGCTTGGCAATCCCACCTTCTTGGAGGCCTTGTGCTTCTTTTCTACTAGTTTTACTGTAAAATCCCTCATAAGTTGTGTTTCTTTGATGAATACGTGTCCTTCCTTATGTCAGAACTAACCAATCATGGGCTTGGGATGACGTTTACTTTCAAATGTTGGAGCTTTATGCATACTAGCATTCTTTTGAAAAACACGTAGGTGAGTATTTGGGAGAGGGTCTTTCCCTTTTTAATTTTGACAAAAGGGTAAAATCGGAAACAAAGGGTGAATAGTAACTCTTCATTCGCGCCCTTTTTCTTTTCTTAATTCGTTTGACTGTTTGACCGTTTTGACCGAGTAAAAAGGGGTTATGACTTTGGGCTGGGTTTATAAAGTAAAGGGCTTTTGGGCTTTGTAAAATATTTTGGGCTCGGTTAAAAGTTTTATGGCATGGGTTAATATTACACTTAACGACCGTTAGTCACTTAGTAATAAAGGACTAACGGTGTTATTGGTTTTGGACTTTTGGTGAAAAGGGTTTAACAATAAGGGTCCTTTTGGTATTTTTAAAGGATTTCTTTCACATGAGCTTGGACACAAGTATGACTTTGCGTGGACTTTGCCTGGATAACTCGGCCTTGTGGTACTCTTTCCGTCTTGTGTTGTTTTTGTTCGGTTTTTGGCTCTTTTATAGTGATTTTGCAATATCGTACCTACACATTCACAAGGCAAAAATACTCAAATACAAGCATAACTTTGCATTATTTCATATTTTTAGGGTCATTTTTGATATAAAATGGATATGTGATTTCTCACATATCAAAATTCTCCAAACTAAATGATTGTCATGTCATCATGCAATATTATATGCTTTAAAACCAAATACTCTAAAACCTCCCAAAACTAATTCTTTGAAAAGTAGCAAAGTCTTTTGTGGGGAGGGTTAAGAAATCACAAGTTTTAAAACACCCCTTTTTCCCATTTTTCAAACTTTTTCCATTTTTTTTTTGATATCTTATTTCAACTTACAACATATTCTGTGCGGACATAATGTATTGCTTTCATTATTTATTGATAACTTTTAGGATCACGGAACAAAAAGCATAAAAAAATGTCCAAATGGATAAATTTATCGTCCCTGACTTTCACTTCTCCAAGCCAAGCTTAAAAACAAGATCAATGTAAAATACAAGTTATGATGCTAACACTACTCATAAAGGTTAATTGTGTATTACTTCTCCTCCCTTATCGAATTTTGTATCTCAGATTTTATTTAAGTCATATACCCGAAGGGCTCTTAAGACTTTATTTCGTTAATAATTAATTCCAAAAAGTAAAGCGTACGGTTAAAAACGCACTATTTGTTTCCTAGCCTTTTTAAAGATCATTGTTCATCAATTTAAGTCACATCGAGGCGACCAATATTTGGCTTTTATTAGGTTACTTAAGCTGGCCACCATTCATGGTCATATTACCTTAGGCTCTTTAAGGACATAAATGGGTCAATCTTATTTGCACCTTATACCCTAGGCTCTTTAAGTACAAACACAGAAAAAATTAAACAAACAATATCAATTCCTATACACCAAGGCTCTTTAAGGAATGCATAAGGCTATCATTTTCTCTTATTAGATTTTCAACTTACCCCATATACCCTAAGATCTCTTTAAGGGTTAAGCAAATTAATTTTTAATGTGATATATATTGTATGCCAAAGTAAGTATTCATGATGTATACTCATCTTGCTCACAAAGGAACAATGGAAATAAAGAAAACTTTTTGAACTAATTATTTAACCAAAAAACTGACACACTCTATTTTATCTAAATAATATTCTATAAAGGTGAAACAAGCTAATGGGTGAAAAAGCACATTTAACACTTATGAGACTTAATAGAAATCTAACTATTCTACCGTTTAGATTCAAAACTGATAATTCTACTCTATCATTATTGTTCTTCACACGTTTATAAAATTTCTAAGAAGAACTCGTGAATGCTTAGCCTAATAAATCGATCTTTACATATTTAAAATCAATTATATGAACTTGCAAAATCTTGACCTTTTCAAGCTAGACTTGCTTTTTATAGCTCCTTGTATAAAATATTAGCAAATTTCAATTCATTTACGTTAAAGAGAAAGCTAAGATATAATATCCGGTCAGGTCATAATTTACTTATGTTCTCACCAATGGAAAGCCCACATTCGTGTCAAAACACTTATTATTTTTATCATAATTTATATTTCATCATTTTTAACAGTTTTTTTATATATAAAAATTTTAAAATTCTTTGGCTGAAAACTGGGGTGTGAGAACAACAGGCAATAAGTAGGAAGAATCATATCGAAGATATACCACCCCATACTAAAATTAAACATTGTCCTCAATGTTTCCTAGTCTAAGGCTTATAACCCCATACTAGAACTCAAAAAGTCGAATGCATAATCCAAGCATGGAGAAAGTATCACAAAAATCTTAAGCCGTTTATCAAGTATGCTAAAAGATAGATGTTAGTCGATAATAATCTAGGATATCGGATTTCCCCAAACTAATGGCAAACAAAGGCTAGGAAGCTCGAGTGGAATAGGAAAAAACACGAATCGGAGAGTCTTCAAAAATTATGGAATCAATCCTACAAAAAAAAAACCCCCAACAAAATCACAAGCACAAAACAACATGTGATGGAAAGAAGTACATGCTCCTCACATCACATTAGAAATAAGAAAGAAGAAAAATGGAAAATGGATAAGCATGGGGTGCCTCCCACGAAGCGCTTTGTTTTTGGTAACCGAGTCACATAACTTGACTCTATCCCCGCATTTAGTTGTCCATGGGGATGGTTTGAAGATCTAGGGCTACCTTTGATGGTATGTCCCCTCCAAAGTAATGCTTCACACGATGACATTCTCTTAAATTTAGTCCATCGGGTTGGATAAACTCGACGGTTCCATATGGAAAAAATTTGGTGATGGTGAAAGGTCCCGACCATGCGGTTTTATACTTCCGCTGATAATCATCTTTAGACGAGTGTTGAAGAATTAAAACTCGAGCACCAACAGTGAAAATGCTGGTTTTGATTTTAGGTCGTGAAGCTTCTTCGTCTCTCTTTATATATCAAAGATTCTCGTGTTGCTTGTCACGAAGTCATTAAGTTCATTAAGTTGAAGCTTCCGGTGCTGCACCGCGGTTTGAGAGAAAAAAATTAGATGGTTTCAAGGGCCCAATATGCCTTATGCTCTAACTTGATAGGTAGATGACAAGACTTTCCGTACACGTAGGCTTGTAAGGGTACAACAACGTGTCTTGAAAGCAGTAATGGAATGCCATAGAGCGTCATCTAGCTTTATCCGGACCATGAGGCACAGTTTTCACCCAATCGTCCTCTCAGAATACGTTTTCAAAACACGATGGAAACATCCACTTGTCTTCTCGTTTGAGGTGATAAGCAGGTACCAAGGACGTGAGTGTACCCCATACTTAGACATTACTTTAGCAAATTTTATCAATAAAAAATAGGTACCGGATCGCTTATAATAGCTCTAGTGTTCCAATACAGGGGAAAGAGATTTCAAAAACTTAACTACAACTCGAGCATCATTAGTGGGGAGCGCCTTCGCTTCTACCCACTTTGATAAGTAGTCAACGGCTACGAGAATGTATTTATTCCCTCGTGAAGACGGGAATGGACCCATAAAATCGATACCCCATACATCAAAGATTTCACAAACTTGAATAGGATCCCCCCCTGTGACCACATTTACTTTTTGATGTGATGGGTTTATTAGATTTTATGTGGTCCAAACCTACAACCTCTTTCAAACCTCCAACATATGCTCGTTTTTAGTTTTTAGGCATTTCATCTCTTTGTGAAATTTGCCCGAGTGTATCTAGTGTGACACTCGCCCCGCTGCATGACTCCTAGAGATTTAAACCTTGCCCAACCTCAGATCCCCCCCCCCCCCCCCCCCGCCCCCCCTTCCCCCCCCCTTCTCTAGTTAATGGGCATCTGGATTTTTGGCCCGGCCAAAAGGAAGAAACCCCAGGCATCAAATTTTCTTAGCGGTGAGATTTGCGCATTCATGATGGCCCTCGGTAGGGTCCTTCATGACAAGCTTTGAGGATATCTAAAGCTTCTTGGAAATTGCTCACACGTTGAAGATTTGATTCGCACAAATCCAAAAAAGGTAGGGCGGTCGTCCAAAAGTAATGTTTACGTCCTAAGAATGTATTCTTTTGTTGGACGCAATCGCCTTGCGATAAAATAAAATCCCCCGCATGGAAATTTGCATAATCGGAAACATAGGGTACTTCCACTAGATATAACTCGCCAGAGTTTTCTAAGGAAAATTTTCATTATGTCTTTATTTTCTATCACATCTTATGAGGATTCTCAATCTAGATAAATGATTCGCTCGCGAGGATTCTCCACTTCCCTTTTTATCACGGATGATGATATCAAATTATTGTTGGAGGAGAGCCCACCGGAGCAATCTCGGCTTAGCATCTTGTTTACTAAGAAGGTATTTTAGAGTCGAGTGATTCGTATTTTACACTATGCTTTAGATAGACAAGATATGCCGAAACTTTTCAAGCATAAAACTTCGGCAAGCATTTCTTTTTCGTCATAGTGTATGAATTTAAGCTTCGGTCATTGTCTTTCTAGCATATATGTTAGGCTGAAAATGCTTCGTTCTTACGTTCGTCCCAAATGGCACACAATCGCAAAACTACTAGCATCAAAATAAGTTCGGAAGGTAGGTTCCTATGGGGACAACTAAGATCGGAGCTTGGTAAGCTCTCTTTTTACAGAGTTCAAAAAGTAATACAATATTAGAAAACACAAACGGTGTTTCTTTTTCAAGAAGGTGAGTCATAGGTCTAGCTATCTTAGAAAAGTCTTGGATAAATCGTCGGTAAAAACTGGCATGACCTAAGAAACTCCTAACACATTTTACTATGGTCGGATGAGGTAGCTTAGCGATAACATCGACTTTTAGCTCACTCGACTCATCTCGGGGGACTTTGATCATTTTATGACCTACACAATTCCTTCTTTTCACACATAAAATGGCACTTCTCCTAATTTAGAATCTAAATTGTTCTTCACACCTTTTATAGCATTTTGTCTAAATTGGAGAGGCAAAAAATCAAAACTATCCAAAAAAAATCGAGAAATCGTCATGAAAACTTCCATAAGGTATTTTCGATCATATCATGGAATATGGCATCATCCCCTTTCGAAAATTACTGGGAGCTTACACAGCCAAAATGGCACTGCGACGTAATCGAAAGTTCCATAAGGCATGTGAAAGTAGTTTTTTCTTTGGGTCTTGGGGCTTTATTGGATTGGGAAAATAACCCGAAAATCCATCTAGAACAATTTAAAACATTTCCGGCTACTTCTTTCTACATTTGGTCATAATTGGCAACGGAAAATGATCTTTTAATAGTAGCTTCATTTATTTCCTATAGTCAATACAAATTCTCCACCCGGTAACTATCGTTGTTGAATCAATTCATTATCTTTCGTTAGAAACTTTTTATTCTTTTTTTCTATGGTAATACCAGCCCTTCTTAGGTATACAATGAACAGGGCTTTACCCACGGCTGTCGGACGGTAAATATTCCGAGCATCAAGAAGTTGATTACTTCCTTCTGATAACCTTTGTGGAATTTTTAGGTTAACCCGTTTTTTGACTTTTGTACGTGGGTTTATAATCTTCCTCCATCAAGATTTTATGAGTACAAAAACGAGGGTCAATACCCTTGATGTCGGTGATTTTCTAAGCAATGGCCCGTTTATGTGATTTAAGCACCTTTAAGAGGGCTTCTTTTTCATCATCTTTTAAACCTTTTGCAATAATACGGGTTCTTATCGATTCTTCTAGTAAGCATATTCCGAATGAGATGGTAAATCTTTTAACTCTAATTTCGGAGGCTCTTCAATTGAAGATTTTACTTTAGTCACTTCTACTTGCTTAAGGTTCATCGGAGGGAGTTGAAACGGGTCATTATTGAATAATTTTTCATTTAAGCAAATATCTCCCTCCGGATCACAATCGGCATGATCAATTTCTGGTGAAATTGAAAAGATCTTGAGAAAAGCCTCTATTTCTTCAAAATAAAATCACTTTCCTCGAATGGATGTGAAGGAAAGCAAAGAGTTCGGAATAATAGGCTAAAAGTAAAGGTGGGATTGCCATGAAGAATAATTAGAAAAACCTAACACTTCTTGGAATACTCCACATAGCAACATCATGACGGTCAATTCGGTTTAACCGACATTCTTCATATGTAGAGGGAGTATCTGTAGGTTTTGATGAGATTATTAAAAGTCATAGTTCGTCATTAACCCGAAGGGTTATTTCTTCTCCATAAACATCAATTAAGGCACGGCCGGTCCTCAAGAAGGATCTCCCTAGAATGAGAGGAACCCGAGGATTGGCTTCAAAATCAACAACAACAAATTCGGTAGGAAAGTGAAACTTTCCCTTTGATAAAGACGTTTCGGCGTAGGTAGTGTAATGGATCGATTGCTAGCTCTAGAGTATCCGAAGTAGGGGTAGTTGGGTTAGGGGAAAGTTTTTCCAAAAATGGAAAGAGGCATAAGATTTATGCTCGTACCAAGATCGGCCCAAGAGCGTGACATACATCCATTTCCGGGAAAATCACATGTATAAGAAACTTTGCCGGATCTCCCAAGCTTTTTGGGAAGCTTTTTAAGGTAGCATCGCGATCAATTTCCATTCAACGGTATATCTTAGCTAATTCAAAAACTTGTCCTTATTCATGAGAAATTCTTAATCGTAGGGTCAAATCTTGGCAATCAAAAGTAAAGCGTCGTGAAGCTATGTCGAAGCGCCAAATCTTGAAAGATTTGAAGGATCTTCTCCATTTGATTTCAAGTTTTTTTCACAGAGCTTTTGATCATTAAGTCTCGAAGGATTATGGAAAGTTAGCTTAGGTAAAGTCTTCAAAACATCGGGTTCCGGAATTAGAATGGGGTTAACCGGAGGTTAGATGTGAGCGGTACTTCCTTGGAAATTAGTTTGCTCCTTATCCGTTGTCTCCTCGGTTTCTCTGTTCCTCTTCACCTTTTTGGGGAGAGGAGTAGAGGAGTAGTAGGAATGTAAGGTCCTCCCCCCCCCCCCTCATACGAAACACCACTTCGAGTAGTGATTGCTTTTCATTCTCACACTTCGGGTAGGATACTACTATTTACTCAGAAAAAGTACCTGAAGTTGGGCTTGGTTTTGGAGAAATCCACTTAAATATTTTGCAATTATTTTGAAAAGCATTTTGTCTGATTCATCAAGCGGTTTGTAGAGTCTTCATTGTATTTTGAATTTCTTCTTAAATTCTACTTTTAACGAGTTTTGATTGACTTTGCATATTTCTCATCATTTGTTCATTAGATTTAATATGATTAAACATCATTGGAAATCCTTGTTTGAATTAATTATTAGGACTTGAAAATGTTTGGTTTTTAAATCCTGATTTTGAAAAATTTGGAGCTGATTAATTTGAATTGAAACCTTGATTTCCATGAAAATTATTTCCCGATTAAAATTAATTCCTCTAACCTTGATTTTGATTTTTTACTTATTTTGATTTTTTGTAACGGAGGCAAAACCGGGTAGGTGCTATGTGGTTGCTTAACCGTGTTTGGAGGAGCTTACTTGATTGTAAGTACCCGTTGCAGCTCAAACATAGATTGTATTTGCTATCGGTATTTAGGACAATTTGAGTTTGCATGAGCACCACCACAAGTAACCACATGATTCCTCAACGCGTTAAAACGTTAGCGGGTGACAACTTTCTTAGTAAACAATTCAACTAGTTCGAAATTTGGTCCGCAAGCTATCATATTCTCTCATCCAGTCTTACTAGAACTTTTCCCTAGAATTCGTTATTCACCCTAGAACATTCAAGTTGTTTTGTGAATAACAAACTTTCGACTTATTTTCAATTATGTTCTAGGCCTCTTAGTAGTTCTTACTCAAAGCTTTCCACCTGCTGCGGCATGAAGGACGTTTCTTGTAATTCTAATTTAAACCATTATAGAAAGTATCTATTTGGGTTAAATATGGTAATCCATAGTGTGCGGGACATGCCTCTAAGCATTTCCTTAAAGCGTTCCCATGACTTCACTAAAATGTTTCCTCGAATTTTGGGGTAAGTAACGAGAGATTTCATTCTTTAAGTGAGTGGCCTTCGAGGGAGGGAAAATTTGATTCACGAATTTGGTTATGAGATCTTCCCAAGTCAAGATCGAATTAGGTGGTTCTTTTTCGTACCAAACTCTAGCGGCTCCCTCGAGTGAATATGGAAACATCATAAGTTTAATCACATCATTCGGCACTTCCTCTATAATTTAAGTCGAGGTATCTTTTGAATTTGGTATATGTGTATGGGGGATTTCTTACTTCAAAACCATTGTAAAGGGTTAGCTTGTAATTCTATTTGTAGCAAATTCTCTTTAATTTAAAAATGATCCGCATTTATTTTGCGGTTATTTCGATAGCGTCATCCATACCTCTCTGGGGGTGCTTGGAGTAGCTCTTACAGTGTTTGATTATCCACAAATTTCCACCCGCCGCGACATTTAAGGAGTCTTGATCGTTCTCGTTTAAACCGTTATAGAAGGTATCAACTTGAGTTAACTCGGTTACGGGAATTATTTGAAAAATTAGAATTTCTAGTGCGCATGCACTAAACAAACAAATAAAGAGAAAAATATATACACAAAAATATTTTTGTTTTACCGAATAATCAACAAACTTAGGGTAACTCCGTTAAGTAAAATTTGCAAACGGGGGACGTAGTGGGAGCGAATCGCCTTAAAAATGTTTGTCCCTTCGGGTCGTAGTTTCGTGGAACAACCCTCCTAATAGCTTATTTCACAAAAGAGGTGCGCCTTTTTCGTAAGTGAAACAAGACGGTAAATTTTGAATCTTAAGTTCGGGAAATTATTAATGGATATTCACAAATTCTCTAGTAAGAGAATTAAATTGCTTTGTATTTTAGTTTTTAAAAGAAAACAATAAAAATCAAAAAATTCCGGAAGAGCAAATATTTTTTATATATTTTTTATATTTAACTTCTACTTAAAGTAAAAAGAAAAAGAAAAATATTTCTTTTACTTTTTTTATATTTTTAATTTTTTTTGTATTTTTGATTTTTTTTTCAAAAGACGTAACTTTCGAAGACGAAATGTTCTCCAAATCACGATCGATAAATTCAAACGAGAGAATCTTAATCACAAATCCCCGGCAACGGCGCCAAAAAGTTGATGTAATTATATACGTATAATACTAAAGTTTAAGAAATTTACTAGAAATCCTTAAGGACAAATATTAAAAGCAAATTCTACACAAAATATCGTACGTTTAACCGGTAAGTGTTCACCGGGTCATTTATACCCCAAGAATTATGAATTGAGACTTCGTTTTTATTTGGACAATGATTTGAATGGTTCTAAGTTCTTTGATTTCTAATATAAATTCCTTTACTAGTGGGCAAATTAAAGGCACTATAATAAAATAATCTATGAAAAACGTTAACGGGAATTAAGAAAACGCGACTAAAAAGAAAGTACACTAAAATTTAAGCCTACGAAAGCAAATTTAATTCCTAAACCTAGAAAATGATAAAAGAAAATTTTCAAAAAAAAAGAAAATTATTTTTTTGATTATTTTTCTATTTTTTATTATTTTTTAAAGTTTTTAAACAAAATAAATGCTCGAAAAAATAGTAAACCTTTAAAACTAAAAATTTCCAGAAAATTTCTAAAAAATTTAATTAAGATATGGAATGGCAAGAAAAATAAACCTACTAGATTTCCTTAAACAAATAAGCTCAGAAAATTAAAGAAGCACACGATGTGCTTTATTTTAAAAAGAAAATAGAAAAGGGGATTAAAAGAAAAGTTGGTGCATCCTTGGACTAAAAGTCCAATGGCGGCAGTTGGTTTAAACGTGTATGTATGGTGAGGCGTTGGGTTTAGGGGGAGGTCAACGGTTCGAACTGTGGCCTATCCTTTTGCAATTTTTTTATATTGTCCAATTTTTTTTTGAACGAGGAAATTTTATTTTAAACAGCTGAAATAGCAAGTTTAACAAAAGCTACTATTTTTGAACTTACTTAAATAAGACTAGAAAACGAGCTTAATAAAACAGACAGACTACACTTAACTCTTTTTGGCTTTTTTTATCAAAACTTTAAGCTAAAATAATTAAGATTAAAATAAGCTAAAGCGGTAAGCCAATATTATACTATATTCTTCCCTACTACTGACCTAATAAGCAAGTGAAAACAAGTTTTCATCAAAAAATGATTCTGAAGCGCTGTGCCAGAAATAAGCACTTTAAAAACTGTGTCACTAAAATACAGTTTTATAATAGACAAAAGGGACTATTTTTTAGCTTATTTGTAAGCCTTTTTAAAAACCTAATCCTTTAGGAAAAAAGGGACCTATATACCACTAAAAAGTTCTCCTCCAATACTACTTAAAACAGCTTTTAAAATATATTCGCTTTGAAAATTTATATTCCACAAAAGAAATGGCTTGTGACAAAAGGTGTCAGACAGACTCATCTTATTTTTGGTCTTTTTTCAAACTTAATGAAAATGACAAAGTTACTGATTCAGACCTAAAATAAAAGATATAGCTAAAAAGCTACATTATTACAAAAATAAGTTCAAAACTATCTAATATGGAACACATAAGACCTATTTTGTGCACCTAATTTCAAATCCTAATTCTACTTTAACTAGCTGAATTTTAAGATGAAAGTGGTATAAAGCTTTTATTTACTATTTGATGCAAAAAAGACACTAATACTGACCAAAAACCTTAAATCAATTGTGCAGTCCTAAGAAAATTATATTTTCTAACACCCTTTTAAACACTAAAGTAAGAGAATTTTTATGAACAACTTATAGCTCGAACAGATTTGAGCTCAGGAATTGCATATTAAACCTGAGCTTTTAGCCACATTTATTAAACTAACAACTTACAAAATACTTGATTTAAAAACCTAATCTAAACTAACAAAACCTAATACCTACATTAAAAACTAAAAATATGAAATATAAATTCAATTTAGAACCAATATGGTCCCCTAGCTAGTACTACTTCAAGTTAGTACTGCCAAAACCAAAAACACCTCTTTAAATTGCATATAAAATCCAAATTTAGCTTTATAAGCTTGAGAAGATTTAAGGTTCAAATTTCAAAGACCAGATATTGATTAGCTTATATTAGACCTAATGAATAGATTTTTACAACTAAATAAGCTGTAATAATAAGACAAAAGATTAAGCTACTGTTTTTGGTTTTTTCAACTGTTTTTTATCAAATACTTGCATAAATAAGATTTATCTAACTAAGTGAATTATAAACCAAGCATTTTAAACATACTATAATAAGAAACTATTAAAGCTAGCAAAAAATACAGGATTAAGCAGAGAAAAATATGTCAGATTTAGTTATATGCAAAGATTCAACTAGAATGATAAAAATTGACAAGCAAGGGTATAATAGAAAAAGGAAAAGAGCATGAGTAGACTCCACTCAGATAACAGAGGTAAAATGTCTAAAGTTTTAGAGCTTTATAAAATCTGATGAAGTTTATAGCTTTAAGCTTAATCAATTACCTTAATCTAAATCCTAACTCCTGACAATCAGGAACTATTACCATTGAATACTCTAAAGCAGCCATCCAATTCCATGGGATTGTATTCAAAGCTTATTATAAGAAGTTTTAGCAGCTTTATGAATAAATTTTAGCTTCACAATGAAATCTGTATTTAAAGAGCTTTTTCAATACCATTTTGCATAAAAGTAAAAAACTTGAAAAGACAATTGAGCAATAAGGAAAGCTAAATTTTACTGATTTTAAAAAGATGATTACAAGCTTAAGAAAGAAAGTTACATTTTTATAAAGAAATAAATAAGCTAGAAAATACATTGATAAGCTAAAGTATTCTAAATGCTAACTAAAAAAAATACTCTGATAGTTCTCCCTAGATAAGAGGGTGAAGGCTTCCTTTTATAGGCAAGTATATGAGAAGGTATTCTAGACTTAGACGCTCTTCAATTCTCCAGCATAGATCTCTAAATGAATTAGCATCTTGATTTGTATGCCCCTTGGATTGAGATAAGTCACACGGATTGCAGCTTGGCAATCCCACTTTTGGAGGTCTTGTGCTTCTTTTCCACTAGTTTTAGTGTAAAATCCCTTATAAGTTATGTTTCTTTGATGAATACATGTCATTCCTTGTGTCAGATTTAACCAATCATGGGCTTGGATGACGTTTCACTTTGCTGAGTTAGAGCTTTGCACTAGCATCTTATGAAAACCAATTTTAGGACGAGTGTATGGATGAGGGTCTTTCCTTTTAATTTTGACACAGGGTTTATATTGGGAAAACGTATTTGGGTGAAACTTGTAAACTCTTTCATTCGCGCCCTTTTTCTTTTCTTAATTTGTTTGACCATTTTGACCGACAGTAAAAAGGGGTGGTTCTGGTTTTGGGCTGTTTATAAATTTAATAGGCTTTGGGCTTGGTATTAATTTTTTTGGGCTCGTGTTAAAAATTTTATTTGAATTTTTTTTGGCATGGGTTTATATTACACGTAAGACCATTAGTCCAATTAGTAATAATGGTCTAACGGTGTTATTGGTTTGGTCTTTTGGTGACAGAAAAGGGTTTAACAATAAGGGTCCTTTTGGTATTTTCAAAGGTTTGTCTTTACGTGAGTTGACCAAGTTTGACTTTGGTTGACTTTGGCTTGATAACTACCCGGCTCTTGTGTACTCTTTCCGTCTCGTGTTTGTTTTTGTCCGGTTTTTGGCTCTTTTCTTGTGATTCTTGCAATATATGTACCTACACATTCACAAAAGACAAAATACACAAATACAAGCATAAATTTGCATTATTTCATCTTTTTAAGGTTATTTTTGGTATAAAACGGATATGTGATTTATCACATATCAGAAGCTAAGACAACTTCTTAAAAGAGAATACGGGAAAGATCTCAGGCTACTGTAAAGGACAATATGACTTTGTCATATTTTGTCTCAACAAATTTCAAGTCAATTTCTTGTATATAATAAATCTTGTGAATATGTATATAAGTAGTGTAGACTATAATTAGGCTTGTATTGTGTTTTAGTATGAATTTTCAAGAATTTCTTAGTAAATTCAAAAAAATTCAAATTAATGTACTCAAACACTATATAATTACCCTCAAAAATTGAGGGGGAGCATTAATAAGTTCCTATTGTGGCTTGTTAATAATTGGATATTCTTTCCCCCGAAAGCAGTTATATTTGAATCAATTGATATCCAAAATATCAAGCGACTTAATATTTTAGATAAGGGAGAGAATGTGATTAAAATATATGGCTAATAATGTGATTTTTAAGATCTCAAGTGTACGCTATCCCATATATGTGCTAAACTCTTTCGATTAATCGATGCACATATAAAGGGGGAGCAAATGGTTACGTGATTTGTTGTAATATGGAAATACCAAAAGACAGACCATTTATATTACTGCATTGAAGTTATAAGGTGGTTAAGTTTAGGTATTCATTCACATGATCCAGCCAGAACCGGAGGGATCTACCCAGGGATATTCCACTAGATAGTGTAGTAGTCCTTAGGTATAAAAAAAGGAGTAAAAGTGAGAATAAGGGAAGAGTGCCGACTTAGATGGAGCTAGTACTGGAACTAACCCAACAAGGTACTAGTTATGAAGTCTCGGTAAGCGCTGAAGGGGTTAAAGAATTAAAAAGAAAAGTTAAGATAAAGGGTGAAAAGAAAGAAGCCCTCCTTACACTTAGGCAGAAACTGGGTCAATACATCTACTGTCGAGAATCACAAAGATGATTGCTGACATTGAAGTTTGACATCATGGACCCAATGATGCAATTCACAACCCTCCCTAGCCACTCAGAATCTCTCAAAAGATTTTTGTTTCATTTCTCACAGAGATTACACGCATTTCTGTCAACTTTCTCACTCCAAGTTAGTTGGTATTGAAAAGGTGGCAGTCTGCTCCAGCCTCTGATCACTAAAACCAAAGTGCACTATTGAGTCTAGAGACAAAAAAGATCATCCATAAATCTCATTAGGAAACTTGTCAAAATTATGCTTGCTAAGTCACACAATATGAATAACAAGAAATATATAAAGAGTCCTACACATTATCCTTGTGATTTTGTCAAAACATATGAGTGATACTTAAGTATTCACAGTGAAGATGGAAATCCTGCTTGTGACAACTAGAAAAAAACGATGGTGCGATTCTATATGAATCAAACTTGTTCCAGGATATGAATTGATGATTGATGAACTTTGAAATGCTTAAAACTCTCGATGTGTCGCAAAAACACTTTAGCAAGTGACATGTCGAATGATTTTCAAATCAATTTTTATTTCAATCGGTGAGATAGTAACTCACTGTTCACTCATACGTGTTTCTGTGCATTGAGAAGTGTCCGGTAATGATACCGGCTGTACCAGATGCGAAACCCTGTCAAAGAAAATTCTTCGGATTCTATTTTGAATCATAGGCAGTATTTAACTGATCAATCGGTGAACCGTGTATTACAAACCGTATCGACGAAGTGACAAAGTAACTTGTCGGTCCAGAACTTTTTATTATCTAATAACCTAAACCTGCAGAATGCTTTACGATGTGCAGGCAGCTATATTGTGGATGAGTCAAGATTCATATCGCATGCTCATTTACTTGACTGACATTCAAAAGACATCATAAAACTCAATTACATGTTTAAGACTCCGCTACTTCTTATACTAACGACTTTCATAAAGCGACAAAGTATTATGTTGATACCGTACGTCCTCCATAAAGTGACAAAGTGTTAAAGTTAAAGAATATCAAGAAAGATGGCTACACACGCTTTCAATATCAAGAAAAGTATGAGCATGTCGGTCCGAAGGTCACAAGTGCACAAGATGGAAAAGATAACAAGTTGATGATAAAGGAGATTTTATTTGGCTGATGATTTCTAAGTGCTCAAGATCATATTCTCAAGTCAAAGATGCAAGTCAAAGCCTAAAGTCAATGATCACTACAACATATCACAAGCTAATGATTAAAGTTAAAGACTACGAGCTCAAGACTAAAGTCAAAGCATAGAATGCTAGGTTTAAGTTTTTGTAAATTGGAGTGACCTCCCTTAGGGGGAGATTGTTAGAAACACGAAAAGTATCGGTCACTTCCAATATAGTTAGTCATAACTCGTAGTTTAATCTAATGTAATGTTAAGTAAGCTAACCGGGCCAAAGACACATGGAAAGCCCATAAGCAAAGCCCATGGCCGGTTAGCATTGATGTATAAATACCCTCTCCACACATGGAGAGGGTGTTGGTTGGTTGGTTCATTCACACACAATCTAATCTTTCACTCTTTCTTACTTTCTCTCACTAGAACCTTCCTCCCATCCACTTTCTCTCTTTAGTAATTCTTCATAGATATTTGGTATTATAGATTACTAGCATATTCTACAACAACACGGTCATCTACCCACATGGGTTCATCATCCATGAGGTTGTGATTTTTAAGAAGATTTAGAAAGTGACGGAAATGGGTTATATCAAGGATAGGTGGAAAGATTACTCTTGGGTGTGCGTGTCGTTCGTCCCTTCGTTCGAATGGGACTATCCTGTTACGTCGGCGAAATCTACGATTCAAGGTTCGTTCAGGTTCAGATAATGGTTCGACAAGTTTATAATTGGAAGCACGCGTATGCATCCAAAGTAAAATATTAGAAATAGATTTTGGAGAACGTTTTTAGGAAAAAACGTTTGACAGTAGAAAGTACAGTGCACTTTCTGCAACGAAAGTCACAGAAAGTTAGCAGAATGATTTTTTTGGAGGAAAAAGCGATTAAAATTTGTTTTAATTACTAAGGAATGATTATAGAACAGTTTAAAATCCCGGTAACGGCGCCAAAAACTTTGATGTGTTGTGAAAGCTTTAAATTTATAAGACTACTTTTACTAATTTTTAAACCAACACACGGGTAAAGTATAACCCACGTATTTAGTATAATATTTTAGGTAAGACCAGGTCGTCCACAAGGATTTGGTTATGTTCGTATAATCACAAGAGTTAAAACAAATTATAATAACTTTTTCAAATAAAATAACAAGTAACTGAAAACGGTTGAATTCAATGATAAAGAGATAGCCTTTCTAAAAAAATGATAAAGAGATATGATGACTCGGATAGTTTCATATAATTCAGCAGCGATGGTAAACTTATAATCTTCGATTTTAATTCTTAACTTATAAAAAGGTTTTCTCGTCAAAAAACATTTTCACTAATTAACTATTTTAACTCAAGACTTATATTAGTTTAACTCAATCAAGTGTGTCACTCAAATAATCAAGTTACTATTATATTAAATCTATGTTGTTTACCAATTAACATAAGCGGATTTCTCCAACCAAATGATAAAGATCGTAGACAAATCTTTGTAACTATATAGTACACAACGGGTGTTTCAACCTATACCATTATGGGTATATAATCAAAGGTGATAAACAAAGTTGACAAGATCAAATACGATAAGATTTCAATATAAACTCGAGATTAATAAGATCATAATAATACCAAACGCTTCTTTATTATATTAACATAACCGAGTAGTCATAAGAGGTTTAGCCTCTCATGGCTACGAAGTTCATAATAACAGAAATAGATAGAGTAATAAGATACATACAAGATTCGGCTAGATCACGGATGGTTAACCCAATTACAAATAACCAAACTATATATAACCCTTTCTTATTCGATATAACTAGATTATAACCCATCTTCTTGATGTTCTTCTTACTGGAATTTCATGCTTAAAACACCAAGGAAGGATAGAGAATTATTTGAGATGATTTGTTAGAAGTGTGTGTGAAATAGGGTGAAGTTCATCTCCATTTATAGGCTGGGCGAGGCCAGAAGTGCGGCGCACAAATATATAAGTGCGGCGTACTTCTGCCAAAGTCGGTTAAATTATGGACAAGTGCGGCGCACATCTAGGGAAAACCGGCGCACTTCTTGTATTTAGTGATTTCATTTATTTCGCGTCCAAGTGCGGCGCACATCAGGGGAATTGTGACGTACTTTGCTTGATCTTTAGACTTAATTATTTATTATCTTCTAACTTGTCTTCCACGAGGTATAAACACTAGTATTTCGATCATTTGGAGTTTAGACTATCTTCAAGTGAGCCTGCACATATTTCATACTATTAAGTATCAAAAGTTCATGAGAAATGATGATAATATATACAATAACGCCGCCTAAAACATGTATAATCAAGGCGTTATCAAATGATGAGTGACATAATATGGTTGTGGTGTATGAGAATATGAAGGACTTGCATGAGAATGTGAAGAATGCACATTTGAATGAGCTACTAAGGCTAATGGATCATGATTCCTTGAAGCTTTCTTTGCTTTGGATGCATTGACATGTGGTTCAAATTGACTCAAGGTATTAAATAATTAATCATATGCAACTTCCTTAAGATTGTAACTTTGACGAGTGATGGTAACATATTTTCTCCACTCGGGTTGCAATGAATTAAGAAACTTGGTGTTGACGGAGATTGGTAGAGGACGAACGTTAATCCGATCCATAACATTGACAAGTATTGTTATCCTTTCATACACAGATGTTAATGATTCTCTTTCTACTGCAGCAAATTCATCATATGCATTCATAAGCCTTGAGTGTCTCACTTGTTCAGTTTGTTCAGAACCATGCATCAACCTTTTGATCCTTTCCCACATTGTTTTGGCATCTTGACAAGCATCCACTGAATTGTAGATATCATTGGGTATTCCTTAAAGAAGGTAATTCATCACTTTGATATATGCAAACTATATGCAAACTATTGTTTCTTGTTGGCTTCAGTCATTTTACTAAGTGGTTCAGGTATGGTCTCAGTTGGTTTGTCTGGATCAATAATCCTTTGCCTTACATATGGTCCAATTTCAATTGAACGCCACATCCGTTCTTCTTCTTCCTGCTTATTATCTAGAAACCTCCTAAACCGACTTGCCCATGGCACATAACTTCCTTTCTCTAAAATTAGAGGTCTATCAGAAGCTCCAGATTCAGCAAGAGTTTGTTGGTTTGAAGTAGACATGATGTGAATCAAACAATGAATACAATGCAAACTTGGATCATTTTAGAGATAAAGTCTTGAAATTGTGAGATCAACGAGCAATAAAAATTAAGCTTGTATCACAACACTACAAATGATTTCAAAACTTTGAAGATACGAAACCTTGATTAGTACACAAAGTCTAAGTAACAAAAAGCCTTTACGAAAGCCTAATTTCCAAAAGTGTGAAGATACAAAACCCCAAAATCTATGATACGAAACCTCTAATAATGGAATATGAAACCTTCAAATCCGAAACCTGGAATATAAGACCTTCGAGTAGGAAAGCTGTGTTACGAAACCTCTGAATACGAAACCAAGAAATACAAAACCTCGGTGTACAAAACTTGTATCTTTCCTGTAATACAAAACCTTGAATACCAAACCTGGAAATACAAAACCTAAGAATATGAAAGATACGAAACTGTGATACGAAACCTTCTTTATGAAACCTGTGTTACGAAACCTTGGAGTACAAAACCAAAATCAATTTCTTGATAAAAACCCCAAATACAAAACCACAAATACGAAACCTCCACAGGATACAAAACCAAAACGGTTACTGAAAGCTCCAATATACGAAACCACAACTTTCGTAAATTCCAAATCTCAACAACTTTCGTAGAATCCACAAAACCTTAATTTTTGTAAATTCTTCACTGTGAAACCAAATTAGAACTTATAGATTTGATTTTTAGAGTTTAAAGTGATAAAATCTAATGTTATCTTTTTAAATTCACTAAGTTCTATGTTTCGAAAGCTATAACTGTGTTACAAAAGCTAGAATTCTTACTTAAAGTAGTTTCCGAAAGTGACAACTATTAATACGAAACCTCAAACTGTGTTACGAAAGTAAGATTCACGCCTAAAACTGTTACCGAAACCTGTTTTCTACGTTACGAAAGCTATCAAATTCAAAAGTTTTATGATCAAAATGAAATCTAAACAAATAATTTTCGTATAAAAGCTATTAAATCTACAATTTTATGTAGGGTTAAGTCCATTAATTAGAAACGTACTTTCTAAAATTTACAGTTCTAGTAAACATACTAGTTTTATTACTTTTATAGACATTTAACTTTTAAATTTGTAACATTATAGTAAATATGACCGGTTAACTATCCACATATTTAATTTAATTTACACGTCATAATTTTTTTCCATGTCATTATCCATGTAGATAATTGTGGTAGGTGAGTTTTCTTACTTTGGCCATTTAAATACCCTTCATTCTTACTTTGACCAGATCTAACATTCATAATGTTATGCGGTTGCTTTTTTAAATCTGATAACACATTTACACAAATAGAAAAACCATCCTTATATTTTGTGTAAGATTATTTGTTGAATAAAAAAGATGTTGTGTATAACATATCAATTGCACACATTGTATCAATTGAAATGGGGATTGTGAGGGTGTGAGAGAGATGGTGGAAACTGCAAAGGATGGAAGGGAGGGTAGGAGGTGTGGCGTGGTTGTATCTGTTTATGATGATTGGGAAGCATGTTCGGTCAAAAGGAACCATAACGGAGGAAAGTGTAAACCAAACGGTTGTGGCATGTGAGTGGCCAAGTTTGGTAATGGCTTCGAGGGTTGATTATCGTGATTTGGGGTCCTGCCTTTTCACTGCTCCCAGTTGAGGAAAATTAGGCGAATGTGATCTTTTTTATTAGTAGGAAAAGATTTTAGGCATCTGGATGACAACAATAATCCACCTAGAACAAGCGAAGGGTGTGGTGACCTGTTAGATTTTGACTTGAAAGAAGTTGTTAAGGATGTTCGTGCTCAAATGGGTTTGTCAGATACTCAAATGATACTCGTATCAAGCTAAAAGGTTTATTTATAAAAGTATTCACTGAATATTAATATACTCGCTAAGAAGATGTTGTCGGAAATTGTTGAAGACTATGAGAGGTTGAAGATAAATAGAAGAAATGACTAAATTACCCTTGTGTTAACACTTCAGCAAAAAATGTTAATACACCCAAATATCCACGTATGCGCAAAAGAAATAAAAAATGATGATGTGTCAGTCATTTTCTTAAGTTAACTTGTGGTAACCGGTAGCATGCCCGTTTATTTACTATAATGTTACAAATTTGAAAGTTAAATGTCTATAAAAGTAATAAAACTAGTATGTTTACTAGAACTGTAAATTTTGAAAAGTACGTTTCTAATTAATATACTTAACCCTTTTATGTATACGAAAGTGTTATGAAAGGTTTTTAAGATCAAAAAGCACGTCAAATAGTAAATCTAATACCAAAACTACTCAGAACTTTCACGTTTCGTAGATACGAAAGCTTGATGATCGAAAATACACACAATTAAGCTCGATTTGATACACCAAAACACAAACTAGATCTATCTCAATGATAGATACCACTTGTTATATGTCATGTTTGAATATAGTATCATACAAAAGTGAAGGATTATGATAGAGGGGACTAGAGAGTATTTTTCATCATTTTCAACATTTTCATTAACAAAGGAAAAAGAGAAGGGACGTTGAGAGGAGTGGAGATTACAATGTGTAAGACTTGTGTAAATACCTCTAGTAAGGGGTATTTATATTTATTGACTATTCCTTCTATTTTTCCAACCTTTGTCTAACTTGGTCAACATTTACTTGAGTTTGACCAAGTTTAACTTATTATAAGATAAATACAAACTAAACTAATATTCTATACAAGACCAATTCTATATTAATAATAAACACTTTTTCTATACCTAACACTTTGGCTTTGCTTGTGTGAGGGTAGGATAGAGCCTTTACTAAGTGACGGTAACTTGAGGTTATGTTTTCCTAGACGGGGAGGATTGGGTGGGTCTAGTGAGACTAGGAGAGATAATAGGGTAGCGGCTTTTCGTAGGATTAGGGTAGGTAGTTGGAATGTAGGTTCACTTACAGGAAAGCTCTTAGAGCTTGTCGATGCCTTTGAGAGACATAAAGTGGACATACCATGTTTTCAGGAGACTAAATGGAAGGGTTCTAGTAATAAGGAGGGAAATAGATACAAGCTTTGGTACTCGGGCTCTCCGACCACTAAAAATGCAGTTGGAGTCATTTTGAAAGCGTGTCTCAACGATAAAGTTGTTTACATAAACCGGTGGAGTGATAGGATCATATCATTAACGATAGTGATTGATGGAGAGACTATTAATGTGATCAGCGCGTACGCACCACAATTAGGCCTGAGTGAGGTAGAAAAGAAGACCTTTTGGGATTTTCTAGACAAGGTCGTGAGGGAGTTCCTGACAGACCAACGACTGATTCTAAGGAGCGACTTGAATGGACATATAGGGGCGACAACGGAGGGATACGCGGGTGTCCATAGAGGCTTCGGGTATGGAGTGAGAAACAAATAAGGTCGTGCGATATTAGATTTTGCTATTCATGTGACTTGGTTGTAGTAAACTTGCACTTCAAGAAGAGAAACCATCATCTGGTTACCTTTTAGAGCGGGGGTTGTTGCACCTAAATTGATTATTTGTTGGTGCGAAGAGGAGACCTTAAGACCTGTAAAGACTGTAAAGTCTTCCTAAGAGAAGCATGCTCTTCCCAACACAGCCCGCTGTCACTGGACATTCTGTTTAAGAGTGTCTAACGCGAGAGGGAGGGGAGTGCCTTGTCAAGAATCTTATGGAAGAACCTCATTGGGGACGCAACAGAGGCGTTCAGATCTAGAGTTGCAGTGGGTGTTTCTACTCAGGTAGAGGCCTTAGCTGCATGCGACGCTGATTCTATGTAGAACACCCTTGCAAGTATCATCAAAGATGCGGTGAAGGATACCTTAGGGGTGGCTATTAGGATATCAAAGACCCATACGGCCCGGAGGGAGTCTTGGTGGCTTTGTGAAGAGGTGCAATCGATAGTCGTGGTGAAACAAGCCAGGTTTAGAGAGCTACTCTCGTGTCGGGAGGGTAATGAAGAGGTGCGGCTTAGGGCGCATGAGATGTATAAAGAAGCTAAAAGACAAGCAAAAAAGTCATAGCTCATGCGAAAGAAAAGGCGTATGAAGATATGTACAAGAAACTGGACTCTAAAGAGGGAGCAAACGATATCTTCAGGATTACAAAATCCTGAGAGAGAAGAAGAAGGAATCTAGGTGATATATGTTTTAAAAAAGATGAAGAAGGTCGAACTATTACGGATGAAGAAGAGATTAAGAAAAGATGGGGAGGAATATCTTCGTTATCATTTTCAAGCGGGGGACCTGTGGGACTCAAAGAGGCGTGTTGTGCACTAGCAGATTGCTACATCCCGAATGCTACTACTCGAGGATCAGCCAGGAAGAAATGAGGACTTCCTTACAGAAGATGGGGAGAAATAAGGCCGTAGGACCGAACCAAATACCCATAGAAGCTTAGAGAAGCCTAGGGGACGAGGGTAAAGTCTGAGAGAGAGATCTAGCAATCTTTTTCAACCAAGATCTTCACGAGCGAAAAGGATGCCTGAAGAGTGAAGTGGAGAATAGTGAAGTCATCTCAATCTTTAAAAACAAAGGTGATGCATAAGTTTACAGGAACTATAGGGGTATCAAGCTTCTCGGTTACGCCATGAAGCTTTGGGAGAGAGTGATCGAGAGAAGGCGGCGAAGAGAGACTTTGGTGTTTGAGAACCAGTTCGGTTTTATGCCCGGACGATCTTCAGTTGAGGCAATACACCTTATTAGAAGCCTTATAAAGAAGTACAGGAAGAGACAAAGAGACCTGCATATGGCTTTCCTAGATCTAGAAAAGGCATATGATAGCGTTTCACAGAAGTTGGTTTGAAAGACACTAGTCGACAATAGAACATCAAGGAGATACATTAGGGCAAGGTTATAAATAGCGTGAGGCGTGACGTGGCGGCATGACTAAGCCTTACGCCTTTACGAGCTATAGCGAGTCATGACGTTTTTAAGGCGTGACTTAAAGCGGTACAAAATATGAAAATATTTATAACTTTATATATTTATATCATATTACAAATATATTAAGTTTACAAAATGTGTCATACATAAGGAATAAGGTCAAGAAATTATCTTTGCATGTAATCTTTTTTATTTATATATAAAAATATGATTTTTATCGAAATTGAATTCAAAAAAGCCTCTATGCATCACGTTTTATCGCGTCTTATCATGTTTTTTCACTCCTCATCTCACGTCAAGCCTTAAGCCCAAGCCTTGGTGTATTATGTGGCATGAATGTCACGCCTCGCGCCTTTGCGCGCCTTTTAGAACCATGCATTAGGGTTATTAAGGATATTTATGATGATGCGAAAACCCGTGTATAGACCTCAATCGGAAACAAGGAGTTTTTCCTCGTAGATGTAGGGATTCATCAGGGATCGACAATTAGCCCATACCTATTTGCTTTGATTTTTGATGAGCTATCGAGAGGGATCTAGGAGGACATCCCATGGTGCTTGATTTTCTCTGACGATATTGTGCTAGTCTTAGAATCGACGGAAGGTTTAAACATCAGACTTGAGAACTGGTGAGAAGTTCTAGAAGACAACGGCCTAAGAGTTAGCCGAGAAAAGACTAAATATCTAAGATGTGACTTCAGTAATGGGGAGATCTCCCATAACAAAGAAGTAGATATTTGTATTGGGGACAAGATTTTAGAACCTAAGGAGTCTTTTCGGTATCTTGGATCGATGCTGCATAAATCCGGGAGGATTGACGAAGACTTATATAACCGAATTAAAGAAGCCTGGATGAAGTAAAGGGCGGCTACAGAAGTCATTTGTGATAGAAATGTCCCCCTTAAGTTAAAGGGAAATTTTTATCGAGTCGCAATTAGACCGACCATGTTGTATGGGCCAGAGTGTTGGCCTATTACGAAAGTCCTTGCTAAGCGGGTGAAAGTAGTGGAATTAAGAATGCTAAGGTGGATTTGTGGTAAGACATTGCTTGGCATGATCCCCAATGAAGTTTATAGAGCGCAACTTGAAGTCGAGACGATCATCAACAAGATGAGAGAAGGACGGTTGAGGTGGTTTGGACGTGTCAGGAGAAGACCATAATCAGCACCAGTTAAGAGAGTCGAAGCTCTGGTAGTAGACAGCTTGAGGAGAAGGGGTAGACCAAAACTTAGGTAGGAGGATAGAGTGAAGCATGACATGAAGGAGCTTCTCATGTCCGAGGACATGACCTATGATAGGAACGAGTGGAGAGCTAGAATGGTTAGGGGGTCGACTTTGAGTCGGCTTTGCTTGTTTCTATGTTTTCTTGACTCTAGGTTGAGTACCTTTATGTCTCTTTGGTTTGTTTCCTTTTGGTTGGTTTATGCTATGTTTTATTTGCTTTTTTTATTTTTTTTTACTCGTGGTTTTTGCTTCTTTTTCGTGTTAGTTTTCTTTGCCATGCTAGTTGCCGATGGGTTTGTGGGTAGGGCGTGATTTAGTTTAGGGGGTTAGATGGTAGGTATTGAGGGGTGTTGGTTCGTGTTTCCCTGTTTTCTTTTTCTTGGCGCGTTGTAGTCTGCCGAGTGTTGGTCTACGATATAGGTTGAGTTTTTGCTTGCTTTATGCTATCTCGCCCCTTGTTGCTCCATTAGCTCTTTTTTTCTCCTTAGCTCTTTTTTGCCCCTTAGGTTTCTTTTATCTTTCTCTACCTTGTTTTCTTTGCTGGCTTTGGTATGTCTTATGCTTGCCTTTTTCCGCTTACCTTGTGGTGTTATGCTCGTTTTTCCTTCATTTTTGCAGCCTATACTTCCATGTTTTTCGCATGTTTGGTCTTTTAGTGCCTTGTGTGGTTCGCTTTTATGCCTTGCCCCTTGCTTGCGCTTAATCGTGCTTGGTTGGTTCCTTAGGTCCCTTTTTATCTTGTTGTGTTTTATGTTTTTGTATTTTGTGGCTCTTGGTGTTCTTTGTGCCCCCTTGCCTTGTTGTATGTTTGACTGCTCGTTTCTGTCTGCCTGTTCATCTATCTTAGACATGTTTGTTCCTTTTTGGTCCTAGGTGTTGTTGCTTTTTTGCTTCGTCTTTCTTGCCATGTGTTTTCTTTTTGCTTGTCTTATGTATCTTGTTGTATTTTCTTCTCATGCTTTCTTTCGTTTCTTTATCATGCTTTCGAGAATAATTTATATATAAAAAATAAAAATAAATAAATAAATAATAAATTGTCGTTTCTATCGCTCTTCTTTCCCATTCTTTTAGCCGGAGGTCTACCCGGAAGCAGTCTCCTTACCCGCGGGTTTTCCCAAGGGTAGGGGTATAATCTGTCTACATTTCACCTCCCCCATACCCTGATCAGGCGGGATTGGGTATCGTTGTTGTTGTTTTTGTTGTTGTATTTTACGTTATAAAATAGTTGTACATTTATTGAATGCAGCTTTGATAGTTTGTACATTAAATAGTGCGAATAAAAAAAAGAGCGTGCAGTCAACTCCCATATCAATTACCTAATTAAATTGAGATCAATGTTGAGCCAAAATTATCTAAAGACCCAATTAATTAATTATAGCCACTCATTTTTTCATCAAAATAAAAAAAAACCCATTTTGCATCTCTTTTTTGAAAATATATTATCTTACAAATGGTAAATCGTTAAGTGACAAACAATACACCATCGTAACGAGTATTTTTTATCTTTCAGTAGATGGGCACTTCGATATACTTTCAACGAAATTTTTTTCGATTTTTTTAGTTGCGTCTGAAAAAATCACATGTAATTTGTATCACAAATCACGTGTGATTTCATAAAATCACATTTGATTTCATAAAATCACATGTGATGTTTAAATAACAAATAACATGTGATTTTTTCAGATATAACTGAAAAAAAATCAAAAAAAAAAATTCGTCGAAAGTATATAGAAGTACCCATCTATAAAAAGATTATTTAATTTTCGTCACGATGGTATGGTTCATTTTGCGTAACGATTAACGGTTTGTGAGATATTTTTAAAAAAAAATATAAAAGTGAGTTTTTTTAATTTAATGAAAAAATAAATGGCTAAAATTAGTTCATTGGGTTTTTAATAAGGGAGGTGATTTATGCACACATTGTTTTTGCCATTCACCACTACATATGTATCTGTGTGTTGTACTGTGTGCATCAACATGTGTACTCTAGTGGTAGATGGCTAAAAATACGTGTACAAATCACCTCCCATTTAATAAATATTGAGTCTAAATTGATCATTTCTTTTAGGCTAAAGGGGGTGTTATGCACTCGCTCACCATCCACATCAACGTCACATTAGCCTTCTCTCTCCTCTCACTTCCTCTCACGCACGCTCACCTTTCACCTGTTTTGGACATCACTCACTCACATTTCACACCCATTTTTTTATTTAAATACTTTTATTCATAAACGGAAAAACGTAAATATCAACGTAAGCGTGCGAAATTAAAATCGTAAAACACACGAAATTAACAACTTTTATTCAATCACTAAAACTTTTATTTATAAATTAAAAACGTTACATAAGCGTACGAAATAAAAAAACTAAAACATGATTCGAACCATTACATTGTTCTGTAATGGTTAATCATTTCTTCCTTCACAGCAATGGTTTGAAGCAATGCGTTTCTGGCCGCCACCAAGTTGCTTGAGTTTGTTATATCGGTATGGGTCGCCTTTTCCAAAGTATTGAAACCGTACTTGATGAGGGGATGATCAGGCAGCGACTCCACCCTCAACACTTCCGGACCACGGCTACGCATTTGATTCAGGTACCGATTCAACTCAAACAACAAATTCTTCGCCGATTCGACATCAGTTACAAGTTCTTGACGTAGTCGCCTAATGGTAGTTCGTCTCACATCGTTTGGTTCAGTAGCCATTCGGCGGTTATTTTGAGTTTTGAATCATGTGTGTGAAAATAGGGTGTTATTTGAGAGAGTTTAAAAGAATGTGTGTGAAAATAGTGTGTTATTTTGAGTTTTGAAGGGGATATATAGTGAAAGTGGGAGATAATTTTTTTTTTTAAAAACATTACCACTCACGCATGGTGAGTGGCTCACTATTGTTGCTCGTTTTTTCCAAAACTCACACGTGAGTGAGTTGGTTCGTTTTGAGAGTTCACCCGTGAGGTGGTCAGGTAGTCACTTACGACAGTTACTCACGCCCACTCCGTGTAATCTTACCTAGTAACATGTACATTAAAGTTTCGTTACCTAAATATGTACGGGTAGGGTTGGTCTTCTGATACAATAGTATAATTTAGTTACCTAAATAGTCAACATCATGAATGAATGAGTTGAATCGAATTAGAACATGTCGGGTCCCAACTTCTTAAAGTTGTCCTTTTCACAAAAAAAATAAACAGTTAGGCCTCATACCTTGAGGCAAAATCATCTTTCTCTAAGTAATGTTTTCATATATAAAAAGAAATGTTCAGAACAAATGATCCAAAATACGTTTCTAAAGGGTTGAAAAGTAAACATTTCTTGTAGAATTACTTTACACTTGTGTTAAGCACCTATGCTTGGGCTCGCGGGTAACTTAGGCCTGGGTTTGTGGCTTGGGCTAACTTTTTATTTTATCTTTAGAATGGGCATAAAATCTTTTTATTTTGTCCGCTAAAGGTTGACTAAGCCCGTCTTAGCTATATTTCACGTATATACATAGCAAGTCACTATTCAGTAGGTCACAACAAGTATCAAATAATAGTAAAACGACACAGTACGCAAACATCTTACAGCGGAGCGCGGGTTTGCAAACCTCGTATAAACAATCATCAGGCACTTGGGCCACACACTCGGGATCGCGTCTCGGCTTGGGCTGCGGGTCACTTGGGCTTGGGTGCAGGTCACTTGGGCTTGGGCTGCAGGTCACTTGGGCTTGGGCTTATACATGTATACATATATATACATGTATACATATATATACATGTATACATATATATACATGTATATATATATATATATATATATATATATATATATATAACATATATATGGGGCTAATTATGAGTGTGTAAATATGGAATTAGTGACTGGACGCCACCTCAATGATGACGTGGCATCAACATTGATGACGTGGCATCAACATAGCATACATTTTCGGAATTAAGGAAAAAAACTAACCCTTTGCAAGGTTCGAACCTGGGGTGTTCAGTTAGTATCATGTGGCTATATACATATATATCTATAACATATATATGGGGCTAATTATGAGTGTGTAAATATGGAATTAGTGACTGGACGCCACCTCAATGATGACGTGGCATCAACATTGATGACGTGGCATCAACATTGATGACGTGGCATCAACATAGCATACATTTTCGGAATTAAGGAAAAAAACTAACCCTTTGCAAGGTTCGAACCTGGGGTGTTCAGTTAGTATCATGTGGCCTCTACCAACTGTGCCAAGGTTGTATTTGTGTGATAGTATTGAAAAAAAATATTGATATCTACAATTTTTAAGCTTCCTTAATCCTTTACAACTTAAAACACAACCCAGCCACAGTGATATACACTGATTCTCAATCTTTATCCGATTAATATTATATCAATCAATCCTGATATGAATCAAATTTAATGAAAACCAATATTGATAGCCATGATTTTAGGATAAACACCATTATTAGAGTATATCTACAAATCCCCTGGCTAAGTTAGAACCCTAATTTTGATGTATAAATACATCCGTCCCTGACTTGCTAATCTCATCTTCTTCAAACCATTCTTCATTGTGAGTTAAATCTCAACTTAAAGGAAGTCATGAATAGGCACACATCCACAAAAACCAGCACGATGGGTTACCAGAAGACACCAACTTTGTCAAGCAACAATTACAAGAAAAACGCAGGTGTTGGTGGTTCTGGGCGTTTTGGCGGTTCCTCTGTTTGGTTTTTAAGGACATGCAAATTCTCACAAAATTAAATAAGTGGACTTGAGGGCTTATATGTTGTTTAAGACCATTATGATCATGCTTATTCTTTTGCGTATAGCACAAAATTGTTGTATACTTAATAAATGATGTTATGTTGCATACATAAATGTAAACACATTACTGAGGGGTGGGAAAGATCTTGATGATACGTTGGTCTCTGTGGTTATTCGCAACTTAAAAGTTGTTCAAGTATGCAACAATACCTGCCTTTTACGTGTTTAAGTTCTATTGTCATAGTTTTGTCTCTTTCTTTATTAGTTGTGTGGATGTAGTACTAGCCTTGCAGAAGATAGAGTTTGTAACTGCTACATGAGGTAAAGATTGCTTGATAATTACATTTGCTCAGTAATTTATGCTTGATTTTGAAATTTATTATTATATTTATTTAAAGTTTCATAACATACACACGGCTTTCTTTTCAAGTCAATTATACAAAGTCCAAACTAAACTTTAAATAAACCCATCTTTGGAATCCATTATCATAAAAGTAACATTGATATGGCAAAAAGTTACTATGTATATAAACTTGCACATGCTAATTGACAAGGTTAATTGGTTATAAGGTCTAAAATTCATAGGGAAAAGTACTCGATAGTGGTCTGAGAACTCCATATTCAGTATATAGTTTAAGGAACATAATAGGAATTAATATGTACTTTCAATACTATGAACCGTTCCACCTTTTATGAATCGTGCTAAATGCATTCTGCTTCAACCGTCTCTTGTGAGTCTTTTGTTTTTTATATTTACATTGGACTATTTTTGTTAGTGATTGTACTTTAGGATTCATTTTGATGTTGGTGGTTGTGTAGTGCCACCTAGGCCAATGGATACGAAGAAAAACTAGGCGGCTTATGGGTACGGGACTTGTGTGTGGAAGGACAGGATGGAAGAAAGTCACAAAACTTAAGTGGGCAAACAAGAAGTGGAGTAATTCAAGCGAGGGTTCACTAAGTTTTTTCTGGGTTCTTCACAAGCATGATTTCATCATTCTGGTCACTCAAGTAACAAATATAACTCTAAAAATCACCCCATTGGCTCAACACAAATGCAAACATTCACGATACTATCCAGAAATAGCAACAATGATTTTTTAGATGTATATGTATTATTTAATAGTTTACACGATATGATTTTTATCAATGTTCATTATTTGTATTTGCAGATTCAATATATATCTCAAATGAGAAAACCGTTATGGGGTTGGCTGGTAGAAAATCAACAACTGCACCATGTTGTCAATCATCAACTTGCAGGTCCATAATACTTGATTGAAACTACCACACCATGAGTATATTGATGTTAAAACTTGAACTTGAACGTGTTTTATTTTATCTTTTAAAACTTGATATGCATATAATGAATTAACCAGTCAAGGTTTGGTTATTGACTAAAACTTAATTAAAAATCATGGGGGTGCAGGTCTTCAATATGTAGAGGAATTTTTTGCAACTCATGTATTCCATCAGCAACGTTTGACAGGTATGACCATCTTTCATGAGAAAGAATTATTCATAATTGATATTACTAATTTTATCTATTGAGTGCAGCTAGAAATTATTTAGGATGCATTATCAGGTCAAGAACACCTCTATCACTTTTCTAGTATCGAGTCTGCCCTACTTAAAATGGCGCGTCTTAAGATAATCTTATTTGCATTATCATATATCAACAAAATGTATATTCTTTTTAATGGAATAAATTAGGAGAATGCCTTCACTAAAAATATGCCTTGGAATGATTTTTGACCCGTTAAGCGTCTTGATTTGAATGTTATATATGCTGTTTAAAACTGATTGGCAGAGGCGAGACTCACCGAGCCAGCTAGAGTGAGAGCTCGAAGCTATAGCGGAGGAATGAAGCGCAGTCTTAGTGACCCAACTCATATAATCATTCGCATAACGTTTGTTAATGAATAGGGTCACATAACCCAACTCGAGGCATTTTGGACACGGGCATAACGACTTTTGTCACTAAAATATGACAACATATGAGTACTTGTGAAAATGATTTTGTTTTTTTTATAGAACCATTCCGTCTCTAACTGTACTAATTGCACTTTAAGTTTCTCTTGAATCAACTTTAGTTTTATGTTTCTATCATCACAAATTTATAATGTTTTTATCTTATGTCTTTGAAGGTTGTTTACATACATTGTTCAAGACGGCGGCGACACTTACATATTGAACTAGCTATGAAGGAATTTGAATATGAAAGCGTGTCTTGACGAGACCAAGAATGGGTGAGCCGTTCTTGGTAGAGACACAAAATGGCAAGTGGTAAAATCTGTTCATTGATTACGATTTGGGAACAATGCATAAGTACACGGAAAATTGAAATATGATATTTTCCAATAGAGATTTTATATGTTGGTGTTCGAGTTACCAAACTTGGTGAATTTTATTTTGAATTTAAGACAATTTTTTCTATATTTTTTTTTTTTATTATGATAAATATATACTAAAAAGAAAATGAAAATATTTTTTTACTTTTTATATTTTTTATTTTTTTGGATTTTTAGATTTATGACAAAAATGTATAACTTTCGATGGACGAAAGGATCTTCATACAATTTCTCAAACCAGAAACGAAGAATAGGCTTACACAAGTCCAGGCAACGGCGCAAAAATAACTGATTTCGTATGTTTGATACAAGTTAGAATATTTTTAAAATATATTAAACCCGGAGTAATTAAGAAACGTTCTCCAACGATTACCTTGATAAATTCACTCTCTAAAATATATATAATATCAATTTTATAATCGTATGTTTGAACACGGGTATGTATGTTACCGGGTAGTTTTTCCCCAACCGACTAATGCAATGGAAAACTCGATCTCGCTTCGGAATGATTGATATGATTAAAGAAAGAGATATGTTATTTATTTATACTACTAAAATTAAAGGCACAATTCTTTAAACAACATAATTAACAAATTAAACTATTACGAATAGTAAATAATAGGAGACATTTAAGAAAACATATACTAATTTAAATCTTAACAATATAAAAATAATGGTTTTTAAAAATCTAAAATGTGCAGAAAAATTATGAACAAAAAGCCCCAATTTTATAAAAACCCAATTGAACATATTTTATGTAATTAAAACTTAGAAACCTTATTTTATAAAAACTATAAACTATAAATATATAATTATATTTATTTAATAAGAAAGACAGGGTAGAAATGGTAAGAAATGAAAGAACAGGGTAGGCGGGCTAAAATTTGAAAATTTACCACTAGAGAGCAACACGCCCTTATAACAAAAGGCACCCCCTGAACTTAAGAAAACTTACCAATAGACCTTACGCTAGCAGCTTATTTTGTTATTTTAAAAGTGATTTTCAGACATAACTTTAAACTACAAAGTTACTCACAACTTTTTTTCTAAAACTTTAACAAAAGCACTTTGGACTTTTAACTAAGATAAGTGAAAAATAAGCAATAGGAATGCTGTCACAGAAAGTGCTTGTTTGACCTATATTTTTGGATTTTCTTGCTTTTGAGAGCTTTTTTTCTTGATGAATATCTATGAAACTAAAAGAGGCTTATTAATGCCTAAGATGTGTCATTAAGTTTCTTAAACTAATATTAACCTGTAGTTAACAAACTTAGAAGAAAATTAGGACTGAAAAAGTGCAAATTTTAATGAACACAGATTTAGAGCTTTTTTATCAATTGGCTTAACAGCTTATTTTTGGGACCTTAGTTGATGATATTTTGGAAATTTAAGCTAACATAAATTATCTAAAATACATTGCTTAATGGTTTTGTAAAACTCTAAAAGGAAATGGAAAATTTCAAGTGACAAAAATGGCAAACAAATATGCTATAAATTCAGATTGCACTTGCTGGTGCAATGGTGTTTGTGGTGAATGGCTATGAACTCAACTACAGGCTCACACTTTTACGAATAATTCATTACCTAATGAATCTTAAATCGAGCACAAGAACACACCTTACACTCTAATTGCGTCTTTAAGTCTAAAGTTTAATCAACTCTTTTGATTAACATTATGCCCTGGTGCTGACAATAGAGTATGCTAACATCTAAAATTTTGGTTTTTAACAAAGTGACTTCTAAAGCTTGTAATTCTCTATAAAACAAGATCTATCTCAGCGAAAAGAAAGAAGTTTGACAAAGTGTAGTTGACTTTTTGAGTAAACTAAAGCTTATATCCAAACACTCACTTATATTAATGTGTATGTAAACACTAAGTGACATCTTAATTCTATTTCAAAGCTTTAAACAGTGTGTAACTTTATTCTAATCATTTATTTAGAATATGACTTACCCACCTAATATACTATTGAGCTAGAAAATGCTTAGCTTTATATGAAAATAAGCTCGTTCCTCTACGAAGCATATACAATTACTATGACAGAATTATGTGAAAAGTAGGGAGAATTAATAAAAATCTTTGCTAATTGAAACTTTAATCAGACAATTCAATACTTCATTATCAATTACAATGAAGAGATAATAAGCAAACTATCTAATTGAAAGAAACAAATGAATTTAAGCTATCAATTTTAATGCATAAATGAGAATTTAGACTTTAACTGGATTTTTTCGGGAGAGTCTTCTGCTCAAGAGCAACCTTAGTAGAGTGAGTGGCTCAAAAGTTTACACCTATTGGTTCCAACGCCTCTCAACCAAGTGAATTAAGCTCAATAGCTTTAATACTGCATTATTCTACCATTTGATGCTGAAAATGAGCTAGATTTATCAACCTTAAGTGATCATGTTTTTGATGTAAATGATTAGATTGAGATTATGAGTGCTTAAGAACAAAATTTAACTGAAATTGAGCTTATTAAAAGGTATAAGCTTAACGAGGACTATTTTTTATGCGCTTATTGCGTAAAATCAATTTCAATGTAAATAGAAAGAACAAATTTACATTGGAAAGGATTGTTATTACTAGAAGTGACTAAGTACAAGTTCAAAAGAAAAGGTTGCTACAAAGAGTATTAAAAGCTTAATTGCGTAAGTAAGATTTAAATTGCTTAAAACGGAAATATACAAAAGTAAATTTAAAACTAAAACTATACAGAAAATGATTGTCATAAACACTCTATTTAGTTGAGTAGAGGTGAAAGGGGGGGGGGAGGGGGGAGGGAAAGAATTCTAGAATGATCCTGTGTAAATCCTAGCCTTGATCTTTTGAAATGATGGTAGCGTTTGATGGGTTTGATGTTGTGTCCTGGACAATGGGCTGCTGCCACGTGTTTGTTTTTGTTTGGGAGAATGTATGAACAGGATTGTTAGGAGCTTATAAAGGAGCGGGGGTGGGAAAATTAGATGATTGGGCTGTGTGGAATTTTGGCCGGAACATGCTTTGTTGTGGGTGTTGGGAGGTTATAACAAAACCGCGTGGTCTGTTTGAACCTTTGGATTGTGCTGAATAGTCACCTTTCTTTGCCTCCGACTTTTCTAGTTATAAAGTAGGTTTGAGATTGACATCTTCAGTCCTTGTGGTTTTCTTTCTTTCTTTCTACTTTATAAATCAACTTTCAAGGGTCGTTGCACCTAAATTGATTATTTGTTGGTGCGAAGAGGAGACCTTAAGGGGTGTAAAGACTGTAAAGTCTTCCTAAGAGAAGCATGCTCTTCCCAACACAGCCTGCTGTCACTGGACATTCTGTTTAAGAGTGTCTAACGCGAGAGGGAGGGGAGTGCCTTGTCAAGAATTTTGTGGAAGAACATCATTGGGGACGCAACAGAGGCGTTCAGATCTAGAGTTGCAGTGGGTGTTTCTACTCAGTTAGAGGCCTTAGCTGCATGTGACGCTGATTCTATGTGGAACACCCTTGCAAGTATCATCAAAGATACGGCGAAGGATACCCTAGGGGTGGCTATTGGGACATCAAAGACCCATACGGCCCGGAGGGAGTCTTGGTGGCTTTGTGAAGAGGTGCAATCGATAGTCGCGGTGAAACAAGTCAGGTTTAGAGAGCTACTCTCGTGTCAGGAGGGTAACGAAGTGGAGTGGCTTAGGGCGCATGAGAGGTATAAAGAAGCTAAGAGACAAGCAAAAAAATCCGTAGCTCCGGCGAAAGAAAAGGCGTATGAAGATATGTACAAGAAACTGGACTCTAAAGAGGGAGCAAACGATATCTTCAGGATTACAAAAGCCCGAGAGAGAAGAAGGAATCTAGGTGATATATGTTTTAAAAAAGATGAAGAAGGTCGAACTATTACGGATGAAGAAGAGATTAAGAAAAGATGGGGAGAATACTTCGCTTATCTTTTCAACGCGGGGGAACCTGAGGGACACAAAGAGGGTGTGGGCCCTAGCAGATTGCTACATCCCGAATGCTACTACTCGAGGATCAGCCAGGAAGAAATGAGGACTTCCTTACAGAAGATGGGGAGAAATAAGGCCGTAGGACCGAACCAAATACCCATAGAAGCTTGGAGAAGCCTAGGGGACGAGGGTAATTTCTGGCTAACTAGCATCTTCAACAAGATCTTCACTAGCGCAAAGATGCCTGAAGAGTGGAGACTTAGTGAAGTCATCCCAATCTTTAAAAACAAAGGTGATGCATAAGTTTGCAGGAACTATAGGGGTATCAAGCTTCTCTGCCATGAAGCTTTGAGAGAGAGTGATCGAGAGAAGGCTGTGAAGAAAGACTTTGGTGTTTGAGAACCAGTTCGGTTTTATGCCCGGACGATCTTCAGTTGAGGCAATACACCTTATTAGAAGCCTTATGAAGAAGTACAGGAAGAGACAAAGAGACCTGCATATGGTTTTCCTAGATCTAGAAAAGGAGTATGATAGCGTTTCACAGAAGTTGGTTTGAAAGACACTAGTCGACAAAGGAACATCAAGGAGATACATTAGGGCAAGGTTATAAATAGCGTGAGGCGTGACGTGGCGGCATGGCTAAGCCTCACGCCTTTACGAGCTATAGCGAGTCATGACGTTTTTAAGGCGTGACTTAAAGCGGCACAAAATATGAAAATATTTATAACTTTATATATTTATATCATATTACAAATATATTAAGTTTACAAAAAGTGTCATACATAAGGAATAAGGTCAAGAAACTATCTTTGCATGTAATATTTTTTATTTATATATAAAAATACGATTTTTATCGAAATTGAATTCAAAAAAGCCTCTATGCATCACGTTTTATCGCGTCTTATCATGTTTTTTCACTCCTCATCTCACGTCAAGCCTTAAGCCCAAGCCTTGGTGTATTGCGTGGCGTGAAGGTCACGCCTCGCGCCTTTGTGAGGCCTTTGCACGCCTTTTAGAACCATGCATTAGGGTTATTAAGGATATGTATGATGATGCGAAAACCCGTTTGTGATAGAAGTACCCTCAATCGGAAACAAGAGAGGTTTTCCTCGTTAGATGTAGGATTCACTAGGGATCGACATTAGCAATCCTATTTGCTTTGATTTTTGATGAGCTATCGAGAGGGATCCAGGAGGACATCCCATGGTGCTTGATTTTCTCTGACGATATTGTGCTAGTCTCAGGAATCTGCGAAAGGTTTAAACATCAGACTTGAGAACTGGTGAGAAGTTCTAGAAGACAACGGCCTAAGAGTTAGCCGAGAAAAGACTAAATATCTAAGATGTGACTTCAGTAATGGGGAGATCTCCCATAACAAAGAAGTAGATATTTGTATTGGGGACAAGATTTTAGAACCTAAGGAGTCTTTTCGGTATCTTGGATCGATGTTGCATAAATCCGGGAGGATTGACGAAGACTTATATAACTTAATTAAAAAGCCTGGATGAAGTGGAGGGCGGCCACATAAGTCATTTATGATAGAAATGTCCCCCTTAAGTTAAAGGGAAAGTTTTATCGAGTCGCAATTAGACCGACCATGTTGTATGGGTCAGAGTGTTGGCCTATTACGAAAGTCCTTGCTAAGCGGGTGAAAGTAGCGGAATTAAGAATGCTAAGGTGGATTTGTGGTAAGACATTGCTTGACATGATCCCCAATGAAGTTTATAGAGCGTAACTTGAAGTCGAGACGATCATCAACAAGATGAGAGAAGGACGGTTGAGGTGGTTTGGACGTGTTAGGAGAAGACCATAATCAGCACTAGTTAAGAGAGTCAAAGCTCTGGTAGTAGACAGCTTGAGAAGAAGGGGTAGACCAAAACTTAGGTAGGAGGATAGAGTGAAGCATGACATGAAGGAGCTTCTCATGTCCGAGGACATGACCTAAGATACGAACGAGTGGAGAGCTAGAATTAGGTTAGGTGGTTAGGAGGTCGACTTTGAGTCGGCTTTGCTTGTTTCAATGTTTTCTTGACTCTAGGTTGAGTACCTTTATGTCTCTTTGGTTTGTTTCCTTTTGGTTGGTTTATGCTATGTTTTATTTGCTTTTTCTATTTTTTTTACTCGTGGTTTTTGCTTCTTTTTCGTGTTGGTCTTCTTTCCCATGCTAGTTGCCGATGGGTTTGTGGGTAGGGCGTGATTTAGTTTAGGGGGTTAGATGGTAGGTTTTGAGGGGTGTTGGTTCGTGTTTTCCTGTTTGCTTTTTCTTGGCGCGTTGTAATCTGCTGAGTATTGGTCTGCGATATAGGTTGAGTTTTTGCTTGATTTATGCTATCTCGCCCCTTGTTGCTCCATTAGCTCTTTTTTGCTCCTTAGCTCTTTTTTGCCCCTTAGGTTTCTTTTATCTTTCTCTACCTTGTTTTCTTTGCTGGCTTTGGTATGTCTTGTGCTTGCCTTTTTCCGCTTGCCTTGTGGTGTTATGCTCGTTTTTCCTTCGTTTTTGCGGCCTATACTTCTATGTTTTTCGCATGTTTGGTCTTTTAGTGCCTTGTGTGGTTCGCTTTTATGCCTTGCCTTTTGCTTGTGCTTGATCGTGCGTGGTTGGTTCCTTAGGTCCCTTTTTATCTTGTTGCGTTTTATGTTTTTGTTTTGTGGCTCTTGGTGTTCTTTGTGCCCCCTTGCCTTGTTGTATGTTTGACTGCTCGTTTCTGTCTGCCTGCTCATCTGTCTTAGACATGTTTATTCCTTTTTGGTCCTAGGTGTTGTTGCTTTTTTGCTTCGTCTTTCTTGCCATGTGTTTTCTTTTTTGCTCCTCTCACTTCCTCTCGCGCACGCTCACCTTTCACCTGTTTTGGACATCACTCACTCACATTTCACACCCATTTTTTTATTTAAATACTTTTATTCATAAACGGAAAAACGTAAATATCAACGTAAGCGTGCGAAATTAAAATCGTAAAACACACGAAATTAACAACTTTTATTCAATCACTAAAACTTTTATTTATAAATTAAAAACGTTACATAAGCGTACGAAATAAAAAAAACTAAAACATGATTCAAACCATTACATTGTTCTGTAATGGTTAATCATTTCTTCCTTCACATCAATGGTTTGAAGCAATGCGTTTCTGGCCGCCACCAAGTTGCTTGAGTTAGTTATATCGGTATGGGTCGCCTTTTCTAAAGTATTGAAACCGTACTTGATGAGGGGATGATCAGGCAGCGACTCCACTCTCAACACTTCCGGACCATGGCTACGCATTTGATTCAGGTACCGATTTAACTCAAATAACAAATTCTTCGCCGATTCGACATCAGTTACAAGTTCTTGACGTAGTCGCCTAATGGTAGTTCGTCTTACGTCGTTTTTTTCAGTAGCCATTCGGCGGTTATTTTGAGTTTTGATGAAGTTGCTTTATTGGCCTCGTGTACTGGTTGCAACGTTTTGGAATCTCCTTTCAGTTATCTAGGGTTACCTATCGATTGTAATATGGCTCTCGTGAAGAGCTGGGACCCTATATCTGATAAGTTCGCCAAATGTCTCTCCAAATGGAAAGCTTCACTCCTTTCCATTGGCGGTAGAGCTACCCTCATTTCTTCGGTTTTGGGTGCTATTGGTACGTACTATTTTTCTCTTTTCCCTATGCCTCTTTCGGTAAACAAGAAGTTGGAATCTCTTAGATCTAATTTTTTCTGGGGAAGTGATGATAACTCCAAAAAGATCCCATGGATTTCATGAAACCTCGCTTTGGCTTCTAAAGAAAAAGGGGGCCTCGGTATTGGTAGTCTTTACGCTTTGAATCATGCTCTCATTCAAAAATGGCGTTGGAGATTCCTAAATAACCCTCATGCTCTATGGACTCGGCTGATTGTTGCAATTCATGGCCCGAATGAAGACTCTTCATCCTTTTTTAGTCATATTAAAGGTAAAGGCATTTGGAATAGAATCGTTGGCTCCATTAATAGCATGCATGAGAAAGGATTTATTCCTCACTCATCTATTCTGAGGCGTGTTAACAATGGAACTTCTACAAGATTTTGGCACGATACATGGACAGGTACCTCTTCTCTTAATCATCAATACCCTCGCCTTTTTTGTTTAGCGTTGAACAAGGATTGTCTGGTTCGTGATTGTTGGAACAATGGTTGGCATTTTGAATGGTTTCGCAATATCTCAAACGGTACTAATGCTAACCTGCTGGCCTCTCTTCATTGCAATCTCTCGGATATCTCTCTTAATGATTCTGAGGATACTTGGGTCTGGTCCTCTAGTAATTCTTTATTCTCGGTAAAAAAATGCTCGTTGTCAAATTGATGATGGTTTTCTTCCTGATGACGGGTTCAAGACAAGGTGGAATAGATTCCTTCCAAAAAAGATCAACATTTTTATTTGGAGGACTCTCCAGGATCGGTTTCCATCTCGATGGAACCTCAGTCGGAGAGGAATTGAGGTGGATTCTATTACTTGTCCGATTTGTGACAATGGGATCGATACTTCTTATCATTCGTTGTGGGTTTGCTTGCTTGCTACCACTGTTTGGATTCGGGTTTTCAATTGGCTGGACCTTCACCCACCATCTATCCCCAATTTACGTGGCCTGTATACTTGGTTAGATGATCTTCATATGTCTTCTAACAAGAAAGTTATCCTTGAAGTTGTTTGGGGTGTTGTTCTTTGGTCTTTGTGGAACTTCCGTAACGAGTCGATTTTCGGCATCAATCAACCTAAACGTAGTATTTTATTTGATAAGATTGTTGATTTTTCTTTTAGATGGTATTCCACTAGAAATAAATTGTCTTCCATTTCATGGAACAATTGGATTCAAAACCCTTTAGAGGTTTTCTTTTTGTATTTTTTTCCTAGCTCCTTGCTAGCCTAATATAATTCCGCCGTTCTAAAATTTTTTTTGAGTTTTGAAGAATGTGTGTGAAAATAAGGTGTTATTTGAGAGAGTTTAAAAGAATGTGTGTGAAAATAGTGTGTTATTTTGAATTTTGAAAGGGATATATAGTGAAAGTGGGAGATAATTTTTTTTTAAAAAACATTATCACTCACGCATGGTGAGTGGCTCACTATTGCTGCTCGTTTTTTCCAAAACTCACACGTGAGTGAGTTGGTTCGTTTTGAGAGTTCACCCGTGAGGTGGTCAGGTAGTCACTTACGACAGTTACTCACGCCCACTCCGTCTAATCTTACCTAGTAACATGTACATTAAAGTTTCGTTACCTAAATATGTACGGGTAGGGTTGGTCTTCTGATACAATAGTATAATTTAGTTACCTAAATAGTCAACATCATGAATGAATGAGTTGAATCGAATTAGAACATGTCGGGTCCCAACTTCTTAAAGTTGTCCTTTTCACAAAAAAAATAAACAGTTAGGCCTCGTACCTTGAGGCAAAATCATCTTTCTCTAAGTAATGTTTTCATATATAAAAAGAAATGTTCAGAACAAATGATCCAAAATACGTTTCTAAAGGGTTGAAAAGTAAACATTCCTTGTAGAATTACTTTACACTTGTATTAAGCACCTATGCTTGGGCTCGCGGGTAACTTAGGCGTGGGTTTGTGGCTTGGGCTAACTTTTTATTTTATCTTTAGAATGGGCTTAAAATCTTTTTATTTTGTCCGCTAAAGATTGACTAAGCCCGTCTTAGCTATATTTCACGTATATACATAGCAAGTCACTATTTAGTAGGTCACAACAAGTATCAAATAACCGTAAAACGACACAGTACGCAAACATCTCACAGCGGAGCGCGGGTTTACAAACCTCGTATAAACAATCATCAGGCACTTGGGCCACAAACTCGGGATCGCGTCTCGGCTTGGGCTGCGGGTCACTTGGGCTTGGGCTGCAGGTCACTTGGGCTTGGGCTTTTATATATAGAATCCGGATCGATTGAGAAGGTTTTTATTTTGAGAAGATTGAGAAGGTTTTTAAAAATGATAGATTTTTTATACATAATGTAAAAATAATACGAGAGATAATATTTTTTATTTAACTAAAGGGGGGATAACATGTAATTACTTTGCACAAATGCTTGTTTATTTGTCATAATATGCTTCTGGTATGAGACATTTCAAACAGGAGCATTTTGTTCAAGTAAAATCCGCTTCTACGCTTATTGCCAAACAGCCTTTAAAAAACAAAATGTATATGTTTTAACGTATGCTTTGAAATGCTCTAAAACGCTCCTTGTCAAACACAACCTTTATCTTCAATTTTGGTTATGGGAAGGATATATTCTTGCCTATAGGAAGGTTTTGGAATAGGAGTTAGGGTTATTTGCCTAGACTTATGATCAAATGAGAAGAAAATATAAAATAAGAAGGATGAGAACTAACTATAATTAAATATTTGAGATGCATTCATAGTCTTTTAGATGCATGATAATATGTTTTCTAGCTCAAAATTAGATGCAAATACATATATTAGATGCATCACATCAAGTTAGGTAAATCCTATGCATTTTTCGTCCTCTGCGTGTCGAATGTGTTGCTAGTACCATTTTGCATCGTTTTCACTTCAAAATCAATTTCGAAACTAATAGGGGTGCATCTAAATGAATAGAGATGCATCTAATTCAAGTCGATGCATCTCAAATGTGTAGTTATGATTATTTCTCATTCTTCACATTTTAAGTTTTCTTACAAGATCCTTACCCTATTTGCCTAACCACGTAGGAATTAGGTTTTGTCAAGATAAAAGAATAATTAAAAGATATTGTAGTCAGGAGGGAATAGCATTTTGGAAAATGATTGAAGGCATAAAAAATATAACTAATTATTTGGCTAATAAATATGACAATAAATTATTGGTTTGTAAAAAAATGAGTTTCTATACTCATCAATTAGATAGTGACACATAAGTTTATGCATATACCGATTAAACATCCCTTAAGTTTTTTTTATCATCTAATGAGGTGGACGAAATCCATTTTGCATTTTGGTTAATTATGGATTATTATGGATTTATGTCAAATGTCATCTTTATAGATAGTCCCGTCTGCATTTTTTTTAATGTGATCTTTTTATATATACACCATTTTTCCAGTATCTAAATATCATTTTATTTTCGACAGATGTGTGTGGCAACTTGATGATACATATCTAAACATTGCTACATCATATTTTACTATGAGCCCATATCTTCTAAGATTCGTATTTGCATATATTCGCACGTAAGTTTCTCTATTGTTAGTCACTTTCTACAATTCTCTACTGTATCATAGATTTTTTTTTAATCATGGTTTCTGCTCCGACTAATCCACGAGGTTTGAACCCACCGCCACACAGACTCAAACCAGGTAAAGACTACTGATATCATAGATTTAGCATAGTCTTGAATTGTTTGATATTTTGTTGTTTCTTATTATTACATAGCCACTTCAGGTAGCCTAAACATGAGGTTACTTACAAAAGTACTTAGGATTTTTATCCATTTTGAGCATCACCTAGATGAATTTGGAATTTCTAGCCTTAGGTAACGAAAATAGTAAAAAGAATATTTTTGTAACAAGTAAATAACCAAAGACTCCCCTTGGAACCTTTTACTCCTTCTGTCATGTTGAAGTAAACAAAACGCACAATACTCGCATTTCTCGTGCATTAATTGTTATTTATACAATAATGTGATTAATGGGTATATAAAATTTGGGGAAACGGATGACGCGAAAAGGGTATTTTTAGAGATGAAGGAGAAAGATTGTAGTCTTGATTTGGTATAAAAAGGAAATAAAGAATGAAAATGGTGTTTTTGGGTGTTACAATTTTGGAGAATCAGGGTTTGTTTTTTGTCTTCGTACATGCATTGTATGAAGTCCCATTAAAAAGCATGCTATATAGAGCAACAGTCCGGCCATCCTATCTTTTTCTATAGCAATGAACCTGTCATGTCATGTACGAGTAATTACTAAACAACAAAGATCACTCGAAAAAGGTCAAATAAAAAGCAAGTTCAATAGTCAATAGGAGACGGGTCAAATGGCTCAATGCGGTTGACAGGAAACAAGGTTAAATAACGAAAGCAGTTCTCAATAGGAGATGGGTCAAATGGGTCACTCCAGACCCAAGTTCTTAGATTCAGTAGTACATATTTTGACTTTTAAAGTCAAAGAGGGTAAAAATGACTAATTGTTTTACATTTGATAAAAATGCAAGCCTTTGGGTAATAATGCAGATATGGTTGGGCTATAAGGTACAGAGGACATGCTTATATATTAGAAAAAACAAAGGAAATTTATAGATATCTAAAGTCCTTTTTGATCCCTCAAAAACACACGACCCACTACCGCCAATACAACGGTTACAACCGTGACAACCAACCACCAAGATCTTCATCATTCCCATAATAATGGGTCGGTCACTGTTGCTGCCTGATTCTCAATGGTCTTAGAGTTTTCACAGTAACTAGTAATGACTAGATATAATTCTTGTAATCCAACGATCAAAGTATTTAATGTACTAATGCTGTGTTATGTAGCTACCCATTTACATCAAAACTGGTCAATCTAGACGATATGTTATTTCCAACTGGTAAAATATGTAAAAGTCCATGAGTGTATTTAAATGCTTACAAGTTACAGCCTCCTGAATTGACTTATTCATGTCATTACTCTAATACTATATTAGAGTGTCGATAGATCAACCCAACCAGACATATATTGACCCGTTTATCACATGTCCTGAAGTACCAGACCTACCCATTTTGTGGTTTAACTTCAAGCGAAACAAACTATGGTATAATATCAGCTTAATGTAAAGTAACCTAAAACAGAAGTTGCATGCAAGGGAAAAACAGAAAAACAAGTAAACCTTTAAAAGATCACATCACATGAGCATGAGCTATGTGTATATACCAACGTTTCAAGAAAATTCATGACAGAACGAAGTAGCAAACATAGATGTATTGATGAATAAAACAAGTAAAGACGAATTCTGCAACAAGTAGAACATCTGGACAAATATTTCTCAGGTGAAATGCTTTTTTTGATCCCAAAAACAATAAAACTAGTACAAGAGCTTGAACCCTAACAGCAAAATAAGTATTCAGTTAAAGTGGATAATTGTGTATCTTGTGATAATCCATGCAAAGTACAGTTTTATTCCGCACCCAGACCCAAAAACAACCAGCATTTTGACTTTTCATTGTAAAAAACGAGGACTTGAATACTACCAACAACAGAAGTACACTTGATCAAATAATGTTACTAACTTCTGCGATAAACTCAAAACTTAAGCAGAAAACTTTTTAGATGAACATCAGGAAGCTTCACATGAGCAGTAATTGATAGATTCGATCTAGACTACTATCATAAACTTGATTTGTTATCCATCTCAATTAATAGATTCTCACATGTTTTTAAAGCTTTTATTATATTCCATACCAACCACACCAAAAACAAAAAAAATAGAGATATAGCAAACCTGTTCACTAGGTGTTGATCCCATGTGATAAGCATGTAACTTAAAAGGAGATGAAAATAAATTACCGCCACTCGTTTTGAGCTAGGTGTGATGTAATCCCGTGTTCCGCTCCCCAACGCCTCATTTGTCTCGTTCCTCGACTCATCATCTGTTCCGTTCCCCGACACGTACATACAGAACCTGTGTTTCATTGACAGTGATTGTCTCATTTAATGGTAGTGGCAGCCTCACAAGAAAAAAATCATATGTTAAGCAAAAACGCCACTGTTTGGGTTTCATATGCAAAACTCAGTGAAACCTTTAAACTAAGTATTGGAAACATCAGTCGGAAAGTTGAGCGGTTAGTCATTTATGTGATTGCTAGACATCTCCCTCATATCATTGTGTTAGTAAGGATATCTTTCTTCCTGTTGCTCATTCTTCACTTCTTTCTTATTATACTGTTCAGCTTAGTATACTGTTCGGCTTTCAGGGATAGTGAGTGTTTAGGGCCAATTAAGTACTTTGTAGTTTGTTCTGTAAGTACGGAAGTACCTATCTAAAGGTTTTAGTAACTAAAACAAATATGGGAAGCATATTCAGAGATATCTGCTCTTTAGCTAATTTTCAGTACGCTGTGATTTCTTATCTTCCAATCTTATCAAAAAGATGAATGGGCAATATCAATGCAAAGAAAAATTCCAATCCTTCTAACAAGTTCTTGTCAATAATACAGCTTGAGTTACCATTTGAAAATAAAATTTAAGCAGCCTTCTTCTTTCTTTTATATGTATAATCTAGTTTTCGACGCTTAAAAAATATCCCTAATTAGTTCAATAACTGAGGTCAAGTTAACTAATTTCTCTTTAAGTGGCGCAAATTCAGAATTTACTAATTTTCAGGCTTGGATTATCCAGCTATGTATATTATGTATATACAGAGCCTTAAGATACAATGTAGTACCCAAATTTTACTGTAACAAAACTAATGCTAACATCATTACGACTAGTAACATTCAAATTTTACGATTAGTAACAAATTACAATTATTAGTCAAAATATGTTCAAATTTTACTACGTACGACTCGCATCATCAAAACAAATCATTATGACTTACAATAACACTAAAGTTTTACGACGTACAGTTATTAGGACTCGCATCATCAAAATCAGGTCAAATTTTTTAGGTCAAAATAAGACATTCAAAAGTAGTTCTTGAGAAAATCGTCATCAGTTTTTTAAGTTAAAAAGGTCCAAAAAAGCATACTACATACCCCTAAGATTTAGTGACCTGTAAAAAACCACTTATAATAATACTAACCATTTCTCATGTATTATATCGTAATCAAATTAGTAGGACTAATTTGATTACGATATAATACATGAGAAATGGTTAGTATTATTATAAGTGGTTTTTTACAGGTCACTAAATCCTAGGGGTATGTACTATGCTTTTTAAGTTATAGTGTCCCAAAATACTATGACTACACACTTTCATATTTCTATCTCAATAAATTCTATAAAACAGTTCATATTTTGACTTCTAATTGACTTTTATGACGTGTGAGCAGTTACGGTGTAACCGATTGTCAGTCAACAGTTTCCTACTATAATGAGCCTCTTACTTCAAACTATCACTTCCTAAATACTCACGTTTGCATTGGTCACTTATGTAACCTTTTCCAGTCTCGTAATGTTCTATTTAGTCCTTTGGTTCTTTTTTACTTTTACTGTCTCAGTCAGAACAGTTACCGTATTTACGGTAATCAATTAATAATTTCTTTAGTCAATAAATCCTTTATTTCATATATCATTCCTTTTTAGAGGTTTACAATATTATTTGATCACTTTCCGGGAGGTCGTCCCCCAAACGACTTAGAATCTCAAACAACGCGTTTCGGCACGTCCGTAAATGTTCAATACTTAATTTAAAAACAAACTAACTATAAAACATATCTTATGAATATTCTAAGTTCATGTAAATGTATTTTTGAATCCAATAAAAATATTAGAAAACCTCGGGTCACATTTTAAATCATTAATTAGCGGTTTTAGTTAACTTGGCAAGTGACGGAAGACACATAGGATTTCCCTAGGATGCTCCATGAGTTCGAGCCCCGCAAGGGAACCACAAGGCACCATTTTAGCTTGTGTGTCTCCCTTGTGTAACACCTTTTCTTCATTTCTTTTTCCTATTCATTTCAAAAATACACACACTACAAAAATTCTTCTCTTCTCTTCCCTTCTTACCCATGTCCCAACACCATCACACACAAACCAATACATTTTTCCACTTTTGATTCAAAAACATGAAGGTTTAGGCGTTTCCAGATTGATTCAAATAGGTGTGGGTTCATAAAAACAACGTTTGGGTTGTCGGTTTCGTGTCGATCTCGTCTTCAAAACCCACTTTTGTAAGTCACTTTATTTCATAAATTCTTGTACTTTTGAATGTCTAATGATGCATAGATGTTAGTTGTACGGTGCGTTTTTTAAAAATCAAAAGCGAAAAGTTTACAAATAAATATAAAGGGTGCGTTTGGTTCGAGTTCAAAATGAAGGAAAACAAGGAAAAACTCACTTTAATATTTTGGTTGTGATGGTTGAATGACATTTATATGCATAATATCTTATTTTTATTTTCGGCTTAAAAATAAGCTCTCAAATAACTTATTATGACTTTCGTGGGCTTATTTGCTTTCAGGTATAAAAAGGAACAAGAAGGAAAAACTCATTTTAATATTTTAGTTGTGATGGTTGAATAACATTTATATACATAATAGCTTATTTTTCTTTTCGGCTTAAAAATAAGCTCTCAAATAACTTATTATGACTTTCGTGGGCTTATTTGCTTTCGGGAATAAAAAGGAACAAGGAAAAGTGATTTTGGTTATTTACCTACTTTTGTTATATTTTTATAGCTTATTTTGGTAGCTTATTTCAAGAACTAAAAGTACTATATAGCTTATTAGCTTATTTAAAAAGCTATGTAATTGGTTTTAGGCTTATAAAAACAACGGCTCAAAAAGGCCCAATAAGCCGCGGGTTATTGTGGACCTTTTTGTGGTTCGACTTATTTTCACGACTTATTGTTTGGCTTATTTGATTACTAGAAATACTTAATCGCGTATATTGTAATTTGTGTTCGATTTCGGACTTGGAATATTTTCGAAAAGGTTGTTTTGGTCATATTAAGGCCACGACCCAAATTGGAAGCCCAACAAGCTTCGGCTTATTTTTGGACTTTTTCATTCGGCTTATTTTCAAATTATTTATAATACTTGACGAGGTGTCATTTTATACACTATTTCAAGGTCATTTAACCCCTTAAATCAAGCAAATATGCCCAGATTATG
>BQNB010000783.1:66212-79050 GCA_026074375.1 Tanacetum coccineum
TATTTTGTGAATGGCAATGGAATTTGCAAGCTACTGTATAATCTATCTTTTGTGAAAATGAATAGCTAGCTAGTAGCCAAGTGTATTGGATACATTTTAGGCTTAATATTTGTTTGAAAATTTGAAAAATCTTGTCATCTTTTGTTACTTTAAGGCTGAGTGTTATGGTGACCGCACAGGCGATCGTCACCTCAGCACAAGTTTTCTCTCTCCTAGACTACACACACCAAACACACGTTATGGTGACCGCACATGCGACTGCAATTTTTTTTTAAATTAAAAATTTTATTTCATTAATTAAAAAACATTACAATAAAAAAAACATTACAATAAAATTTTTAAACTAAAATTAATTATTGATACGCTTAAATGAAGGCATCTCAAGTTCTGTCCAAACAAGACAATTTTTCAGAATTCTCCAACCCGGCTCCTACGTAAAGGCCTGGCCGTACTGCGTTTCATATTCCGCTAACGCGTTTTGAAACACGACGAGGTCGCTTGACCCGTTCTCGTCCCTCTGTTTGGCTCTTTCGTAAACAGCGATAAATTTAGCAATTTTAGGACGAAGCGATTGTTTCCATTTGAGGGCGACAACATCGTATCGTCGGATATTCTCTCTCATTTCGTTCTCAAAGCAAGCAAGAACCTCTGACCAAAACCCCTTGAAGTTCAGTGTGTTTGTGTTTGCTCTGTTTACCGACACGTCGCACCAAGCTTTACACAACGCGATTTCTTCCACTGTTGTCCATGGTTGTGACATTCTTTTGGTTAGTATATAAATTGATGGTTGTAGAAGAAAATATGTGAAAATGAGAAGAAAATGTGAGGTTTTATAGTGAATAAATGTGGGTAAATTTTTTTTAATAAAATGAATAAAAGTGATTTAATATGCCAACGGCTAAATTTTTTGTTTTCTTCCTTCTCATTTGCTCGGTCTCTAAGCCGACCGAAAGAATTGAATGGTCGTGGGGGACGCGTTCGCATTTGTTGCTGTGTAATGGTGGGAGACGCGTCCGGTCGTGTCCACATAGGATGACCGACTGAACCATCTCACCCCATAACGTTCAGCCTAAGAGTGCTAGGAACGGTGGAGTCGTTCTCAAAAAGTGCTGCCACGTCAGCAAAATGGAGAACGGCACCAGAAACTGAACGACACCACATTTGTTGGGGCATCCGTTGGCACCACATTTCTGGTGCCGTTCTCCAATTTTTTTTTAATTTACTTAATTTAAAAAAAGTACCCAATATAATTAAAAAGAATACATTAAAATTAAAAAAATTACATTAAATTAAAAAAAAACATTACATAGAAATAAAAAAAACAAGAAACAAAAGACATAAATTAAAAACGCTACATAAAGTAAACGGCGTCGACTAGTTTGATGGTGGTTGATATGCCGCTCGGATTCGTGCCTTTTGGGCGTTAATGATAACGGCGTCGGCCGGATCCATCCCGCGTGTGTCGATTTGTAGCACTCTCATCTCCTCCGCAATCCTTTGAGCATGGATTAACTGCCTTCGCTCTTCGCTCTCTTGCTCGATCACTTGCATTTTTGCTTTGCGGTCTAACTCGTATTGTTCTTTCATGAATTCTTGATACATCATCGGGTTAGAACCGGAGCTAGCGGTCGAGTTAGAACCAGAACGTTGACTTTTAGCAATTCGTTGTAACCCGGGTGGCCGAGGCAAAGCATCATCTCCAAAATGCTCAGGTTCATCGTCGGTAACACGAAAACGATTTCTTCTTGCGTTTGTCGATTCGGGGTTTGTCCACTTGTGCTTGCCTTTCAAAAAAACCCAAGCACTCTTGTGCTTAAACTCAGTACCCACGTGAGTTTTGTACAAAATTTCCACCCTCGTTATCCAATCTTCATCGTTTTCCCCACTATGTGCAAGCGTTTCCGACACCAATTGATTAAACTTTTGAACGCTTGCATTCATTGGAGTCCACTTTCCCGTCAACATGTTCTTGGTACGCTCAATAAAACCGCGTCTCTTGGCTTCGGTATTGTACACGTCGAGTATTTTATACCAAAAGGTATCTTTTTGTTGATCACAACCAATTTTTGGATTCTCAGAAATTTGAATGAAACTTTCCGCCAAAAGCAACTCCTCGTCTTGGGTCCACACGTTTCGAGCTCGTTTCTAGATTTCGACCTGTGATTCGGTCTCTTTGGTTTTTTTGGCCTTCGCCTTCAAACGTGCGCCACAACTCGTCTTCTTCGACGTCGGGGTCGGGATCGGCTCCTCTTCGTTCTCGTCTTCGGTTCATCGATTAAGTTAAACGATTGGTGGTCGGATTGTGGTTAGGAAGCGGTTGATTGGTTTGGTTGTTGTTGTTGTTGTTGAGAAAATTGGTTAAACCCCATTTATTGTTGCATTTTCCATTGATTAAATAACGACAATTCATCAGGATTAACAAATGAGGTTTGGAAATTGGGATAATAATTATATGGAGGTTGAGAGGAGGAGCCCGGATTGTTGGTCGGATTCATAGAAGACCCCGGAATTTGGTTGTTTGGGTCGTTTAGCATACTCGTGATCCAATTATTTTGGTTGGGATTCATTTTTTGGAGAGAAAAATTAGAGAAGTAGAAAAATGTGTGTTATAAAATATATTGAAAGTGTGTGTGAAATGTGAAATAATAAATAGATATTTATATGATTTTTAAAGGGTAAAAATAAGATTTTTTGAGGTTTAAAATTCAAATACCCGCTTCCCCCAACAAATATAAACGGTTACATTTAAAAAAAATAAGAATTGCGTAGGCTGTTATGAACAGCGCCAGACTCAACGACGCAAGCGCCAGAGTCGAGCCTCGTTCAAAAAATTTACGCCGTTCTTTGGCACGAGAGAACGGAGCCACCGTTCCTCTCCCTCTTAAAGGCGATAAATAAATGTTAGTTTAAGGAAATGTGAGAAAACATAAAGCAAAGGATACCGATAATATACTATAGGAATTTCTAAAGTCAATGATGTACTTTTGATCTTTTTTAAGTTGGAATATTTGTAACGGGCTAACTACTTAAAAGGTTATTTAACTTTTACACCTTTTGTTTTTGTGTGTAATTAGTTTTTTTTTTCTAATGTGTCGCTAAACATTTAAATTTCATACATTGTGTGTACCGGTGACCTGCTTGACTTGCTGGAGCTGGTTAAGCTAACGATCGTTTATTTTATTATTGCAATGTTAGTCCTTTATACTAACAACCGTTTACTTTATTATTTTTTAAAATATATGTTCTAATTATTTTTAAAATTTATACATGTCTTTATACACACGTTTATATACACACACTTGTATACTCGTTTTTATACATACATTTTTATACACGTTTTTATACACATATTTTTATACACACGTTTTTATAGACACGTTTTTATACTCGTTTTTTTCATGTAATTTTTTTTAGATAATGTACTTTAGTCGGGTATTGACCCGTATTTATCCCTATTTTGTAGCCATTCATTCGACCCATTGCACCGTAACAAAGGATAAATCCCTAGATAAGGATAAGTCTGTAGATTCATCTCCCACTTTTTTAGCCCCCCATTTTCCCCCTTTATGAAAGCATTCGACCCATTCCAGTGTAACAATGGTAGTTTCGGATTGGAGGGATAAGGATTTGTTGGAAGTTGTACTAACCGATGAAGTAAAGGACTAGTTTGTTGATAAATATGGGACGGATTGGGGTATGACAAACAAAAAATTGATATCATGCTCGAAGACTTGTGGCAAAAACCCAACAATGAACCGGAGGTTCTGAAAGGTTTGTGTACAAAGGCATTTGCTTATTGTTTAACTGCTTGTGTACTTGTATTATGCATTTGCTTATTGTTAGTCTACAATGCATTTGCTTATTGCTAGTCTATAATGCATTTGCTTATTGTTTAACTGGGTGATTATTGTGAGTTGCGAGTGATCGTAATATCATTCGATGATGATGATCTCTCGACTGATGAAGAAATTGTGTTAATGGGTGATATACCATTCTCAACCCCTGATGATGACAGTAATGATGATGACAGTTTAAGATGTTACAGGTATCTATTATTAGTGTTAAAGAAACGATATCGGTTTGCTTCAATGTTGATATGTCCTCAAATGCTTACTAAATCAGAGGAGTATGGCCTTATCGGTTAGAAAGTAGTAACGCTTACACAAGAAAATTAAGCGGTGCTTACTAGTCCCGCTCTGTTTCCTATGACAGGAGAGGGGATGAAGTGTATGGATATATGTAAAGGCAGATCGTATTGAATGTGTATGCTTTTGAGCACCATCCGTAGTATACAATCTGCTTATGTTTAAGTGGTAATGTATGTTTTAAGCATATAAGTTATTATATCTAAACACCAAAAACTGCTTATTAATTTAAGTGGTAATTACTCCGTAGTAAGTAGATATGCAAATTAAATTAACATATTTCAAACACCTTCTAAAGCGATATTAACTGAACCTGAAAAAATTTACATGCACTTGATTTCCCTTCCGTCCTTTTTTCTCCTCATGTAACTCGCATTTGTATCAACACTCTATGCATTCTTTCTTCGTAGCATACAGCACCACACAACTCCAATGAAAAGTAGAAACCGCTTCAGGAACCATGTGCTAAACCAATGTAGAACCACCTGCTATATTTCGTGAGTCAGGACAATGATCACTGTGTATCCTAAGTGTTAGGGTCTCACAAATGTTTAAAATCTTAGTTAAGGCCCGACTAGTATAGGGGCTTATTGAGTAAAAAATGATGGTTATATCTTTGAGCTTCCCCCGCAAGCCGACATTTGGTCATACATCTTTGGTGTTAATCGTCCAACGGTTGTGCATGTATCTTGTGCAGAAACTTGACATACATAACCTTTCCACACCTGCAAAGAATATGTTTAGGACTTAAGATTGTGCACTTTGACTTTTGAGGTCAAAAACCATAATTACGATTCGAATTCGATGATATGGATTGCTAGGATGGAATTTTAACAATGAAAACATTTATCCAGCATTGCGTAGAGTACTCTCGAAAATTTATTTGACAATTTCTTATTAAAAAATGTGTTTAATCGACTTTAAGTTTTCACGGTCAAAATGAATAAGTTACCTAGTTTGACTTATGAGGTCAACCTATGACTCTATGAGTAGCATGTTTGAAAACTGACCAAGGATAAATATCCTCTGTAACATTAACTTGAAACGATTTCATAACAATAATGAAGAATTATTATTAACTTTAAAACTGAAAGTTACTTAGTTTGACGAAAAAATAAAAATTGCATCAAGAATGTTGAGAAAAGCTACCTGGGATGCGTTACTGGCGTCCAGTTCACCAGGTTGACATATCCGATCAGTTTTATCAGCGTTTAGCGGGTTACAAAGGATGGGAACCAACGGTCCAGATTGATTGTAATTAGGAAAACCGGAAAAAGGCGGCGGGTCGATGTTTGCTACATTGTTGATGATCTGATTCACAACTCCTACCAATTGAAAAGTGACGTCTTTACTTTCATATAACGTTTCTTGAGCTGTTGCATTGTCGACACATGGAAGGATCTCATCCAGCGCTGTATGAGCTGTAGGGTTTTGAACCCATTCATCCATTGCAACACATGTGTCGCCCATAATACTAACAACACGAAAAATAAGTGGTTCGTTAGCTCAACAAAGGCGATGAGTAGTTATTCTATTGGAGTCAAGTGGGTAATCTTTTATATCATAGAAGCCAAATAGAATATTCTAGTAAGAAAAGGGAACAGGTAAAACAGTTTAAACTCCATCAAAAATCTAGTTTTTATAACACAAATACCTCCTACATCGTTTTATTCAGAGATTTAGCTTTAATGCCATTAAACAGTATAGTTTTATTATCAATTGAGTTCTTTAGCACACATACTTGTGAAGTGTGAGAAATATGCCACATAAGATAAATGTAGATGTAACAAGAATCCAACCAAAGACCACCAGTCTGCAGGAATCAAAGTAGAAATTATGATCAAGAAATGAACGATGATGATAATAAACACGTATGCATGGTTAAAATCATGAAATGCATGTGCTCGTGAGCATCACTTACACGTAAACAAGAACCTGCAAACCGAATATGGAGAGCACTGCAACCAACAGTAAAAAACATGAGTTGTTTATATGCATTCAAGTTTGAATCTTTAAAAAAATTGGGATCTTTAGGCTTGATATAAGACGCGTATTTTTCTTAAAAGATCAGTTACTCATGCGTAAAATACCAAGAAAAAATAAAAGGGAAAAATATTAGAATCTCCAAAAGATGGAATCTTTGTTTTAGAGTAAGCAGGAAGAGCTAAAAACATCATAAATCACCCTAAAAAAGGGTTCTTTGGATTAAAGATAAATACAAGATTTGTAAAATCATAGAAAATATGTCATATTTTGATCTTTACAAAATACCAAAGAAACTGCGAATAAGTACGAGCTTAAAATTTGCATAAATGGAATATGTAGTGTTCAACTAGAAGAGCTCAAAAAGACTCAATTCACTAAAAGGGAGTAATATCTTTAGGCTTACAAAAACCAAGAAGAGCTACGAGAAGCATAACAGCAGCGATAATTATAAGAGAAAGCCTCCTGCAGGCAAATCGATAATATTAACACACGTCCAGATTGATTTAAATAATCTATAAAAAAACATTCAACTTACACAGAATTCAGAACATATTGTATACCGTCTTGATTATCTGCGGTCTCAAACTCGAGGTCTGTAGCAGCTTCATTAACCATTGTATCAACCCTATCGATGTTATCCTTTATACTTTCTGGTAAAGAAACTTGATCTACTCCAATTCCCTTTGCTGTTTCCAGAATATCTAACACATTGTTGAGTTTATAACTTGTATCTTTAGATTGCTTCACTACATAGTCCAATGTAGCTGTAGTGCTGTTATGAAACCTTTGTTGACCCGTATAAAGAACCACACACCCAACACTGAAAAACACATTACATCAACAATTGAGCTCACTCCACAGGCACAAAAATTAATGAGTCTAGATGTGGCAATTTTGTCCCCTTTAGTTAATGGGTCAGTTTTGCTTTCTAACGGGTCAAACGAAGAAATTAGCATAAAGGGAAACAGGTCAAAAGTCGTCCAAAGTGTATTTATTAGTATAAGACTATTTAGTTCATTTTATTCAATACATTAGATTATAAATGATCGTATTTGATTTTCAAAATCATATGTGCACACAGTTTTTAATTTTTTTTAAGCAAAAAAAATTAGTTTTAAACAAAACTGTTTTGGGTCGCACAACTTGGCTTGTACCAAAAAGTACCTATTTTGACCCGTTACCTAACGACTAACGTGCCTAACGCGTTCATTTTGCCACCTCTAATTAAGTTGAAGAGTTTCTCACATTGCAGAGATGGTGAAGAGGGTGAGGAAGACAACAGAGAGCGCATAAGCAGTTCGAGAATAGCCATATGAAGTTCTTCGGCGAAATAAATAATAGCAACAGATTACGAGCAAGGATAAGCCAAATCCCAAAAACCATATTGTAGCAATGGTAAACAAGGGGGCAGCAGAATATGCTACAGACTGCATAAAAATTAGAAAACAAAGTGAGCTTGTCACTAATCACTATGTTATGCCAACAGATTTTAAGCGAGCTTATGTAATGTTACTAAGATTTAACAGAAGTATTCACAAGAGCATCGGAAATCCTAATTTAACAAAAGGTATATCCCCACCTTTCGTTTTTCAATTCTTATGTGCAAACAAATAAAAATTCTTGATACCAACAACCAACTCAACCAAAGCTCATTTTATCACAAAGTTTCAATGTTAAATATCTACTCAAAAAGTTTCAAAAAAAAAAAAATATTCTATTGTAAAAATCAGTACCAGTTATTTTTAAGTCCTAGGGTTTGACAGTACAAGTCGAAAGTATAATCAGCAATGTGGAAAGTCATATTTCATGACATGTGTTTTTGTGATTGTTTATCAGAACTTGTAAACAGTTTCAAATAACCAACTTCAAACAGCTTTTTCAAAACAGCTTATCTTACTCAAAAATATAATAAGCAATCTCAAACACCCTCAAAAGTCAAAACTGTGTATGTACTTATGTATCATTACGTAATAAGCATGTTATCTCACACTTATCTGAAGTAAAAAAAAAATCTAACTACTTATATTTGTCTATAAAACTAAACAAATATATGACTTCTTAAGTATGCAAACAACACAAGCTTACAGAGAAGTAATGATCATCAGTGATATTCCATCCACCATCATAATACTTAAAATAATTCAACGGATCTTTCCTCCTTGTTCTCTCTTTTGCCAAAACCATTGTACTAAACGAATCCTCACCATCACTTTCCGTTTCCATAACAAACCTCTCCACCCTCGCAGGAAAACCATTCCCGTCAACCACCCCTACAAGAAACCACAAGAAAACAATGACAGTCAATCTTCAACGCCAATATACAGTAAATCTATGTGTTTGCAAAAGTGCATTTCTAAAAAAAAGGGTCCCAAAGGGCTTTTTAAAAAGAAATTGACGTAATCACTTCTTTTTGATGATTTTTTCGAACAGTCATTTCTAATTATCTGCGTTCTGCAGACGCGAAGGCAAAATAATCAGTGCGGAGCCAAGACTATTAATGACCAGGTTCACAATTCACAAAATTTCTTTTACGATAATACAAGACGTACATGTGACACAAAAATTCGTATTTTTGACAAAAGTTTACGCTAAGCGGCAAATATCCACGTGGTTCACGTGAACCGCCACTGCAAATAATACGATAATATACTCCAAAACGCAATCCTAAACACCTCAAATCAAATAAATAAAAAACCATGTTACCTGTGGATGATTGTTGCTGACAGACAACCGTTAACAACAAAAATAACATTAGTTTGAGTGTCACCATGTTTTGTTTTTTTTATGAATGTAATTCTGTAGATTTTGGGGTTTTGATTTAAGAAAATGGAAGATTGTTTCGTGAGTTATGAGCTGTGTTTAATGTAGTGATGATTGATATGATCGTTACGTATATTCAAATGAATGTTTTACCTAGTATAGATCGTTCGACTTTATGTGTTTTGATTTCGTACTATATATAACGATGTTTTACACGTGGCAAATGAAACGTTTTTTTTAATGAGAAATGCTACATCCACAAAAATTATACAAAAGAATATCCACACATACATGTGTCATGTAATTATGGTGAATGAGAAGGATAAAGAGAAAACTTCATGCATCATTATTGGTCCAACACCTTTTCCATGTCATTGTGTGGATATTTTTTTGTAAATTTTTTGTGGATGTAACATTTCTCTTTTTTAATTCATTAAACTTGATGGCTTCAAAGTTGTTTTCTATCTTAGTTTGAAAGTATACAAATGTGCAAAAAGCCCGGTTTTATAAATCAATTTGTGTAGTATTACATTTCATAAATTGTATATAGTAAATTTGTACTTTGACTCATTATTGATTTATAAAATATTCACGTTCTCCGTTTTGGGGACTTATCCGGTGTAATTTGTGTTGATATACAATAGATCTTAATTGCCTGAAAATAAAAACACAATTATATGAAATTAGACTAGCATTAGTTTATTTTTATCGTTAATCTTTTCTTGTTAGAATAACAGGGATGAGACAATAATAAGAATATGGTCATGTTATTATGATGGTCAAAAGTTATGTAAAAACATAGGTATATAAATTTTGTCTAAAGAGTCAATTTTTTATAACTATATAACTCAAATATTCCATATCGTGACAGTTTATGGCTTTATGCCGTCAAACATATTGATGTAACATTTCTGCAACCTAGGCCATATCGAAATATATGTCACAACTAAACAAATTGTGTCTAAACAAGCAAGATTAACCGCGCGTTGCTGCGGGCGTTAATTTTTCGCGCGTTGTTGTGTGGCATTAATTTTTTTTTTTCTTTTTCGGTCTCATATTTAATAGTTTTTTTTTTCTTCTTATTTTTGGCTAAAAAAAAGGAGGGGGATAATAAAGTTTTTTTTTTTTTTGGCCGATGAACAATAACCGAGCCCATTGGGCCGGGGTACTGTAGTGCTACTGCAGCACTGTTCATTTTAAGCACTGTAGCAGTGCCAAAATGACGTAGTTTTACTTGTGAAATGTGTTATTTATTTATTTTTATTTGTTTTTTCGCGCGTTTTTTTATGTTTAATAGTGTAAGTTTATTTTTTCCTGCACGTTACTGGGGGGCACTAATTTTTCGCGCGTTGTTGCGTGTCATTAATTCTTTTTTTTTCATTTAATTTTGTGCGAGTTTATTTTGTCGGTCTCATATTTAATAGTGCGGGTTTACTTTTTCAGTATAGTCAATTCGGAAATGTTACCGCGGGTATTTTTTTATAATTGGGCCGGCCCAAATTTTTGGGCCTGTTTAAGTCAATTCGGAAATGTTACCGCGGATATTTTTTTATCTGAATGCGTCGGTACTTTTATAACATTTTTTTCCTCCCTATTTTGTGCCTTTGTCCGATTTCTTACGGTTTCGTCAGTTTTTTACGTTTTTGTCATATTCTTACGTTTTTGTCTGATTTCTTACGTTTTCGTCCGATTTCTTAAGTTTTCGTCCGATTTATTACGTTTTCGTTCGATTTTTTACGTTTTCGTCCGTTTTTATGTTTTCGTCCGATTTCTTACGTTTCCGTTCGTTTTTTTACGTTTTCGCCTGTTTTTTACGTTTTCGTCTGTTTTTTTACGTTTTCGTCCGATTTCTTACGTTTTCGTCCGATTTCTTACGTTTTTGTCCGATCTATTACGTTTTCGCCCGAATTCTTACGTTTTCGCCCTTTTTTTACGTTTTCGTCAGATTTCTTACGTTTTAGTCTGTTATTTTTGTTTTAGTCTGATTTCTTACGTTTTCGTCCGATTTCTTACGTTTTCGTCCGTTTCTTACGTTTTCGCCCGATTTCCTACGTTTCCGTCTGTTTTTACGTTTATACGTTTTTTGAACATTTCGTCTGTTTTTTACGTTTTCGTCAAATTTCTTACGTTTTCGTCAGATTTCTTACGTTTTCGTCTATTTTTTACGTTTTCGTCCTTTTTTTACGTTTTTGTCCTTTTTTACGTTTTCATCATATTTCTTACGTTTTCGTCCGATTTATTACGTTTTCGTCCGATTTATTACGTTTTCGTCTGTTTTTTTACGTTTTCGTCCGCTTTTCTTACGCTTTCGTCCATTTTTTACGTTTTCGTCATTTTGTTACGTTTTCGTCCATTTTTTTACGTTTTCGTCCGATTTATTACCTTTTCGCCTGTTTTTTACGTTTTTGTCCGATTTCTTACGGTTTCGTCAGTTTTTTACGTTTTTGTCATATTTCTTACGTTTTTGTCTGATTTCTTACGTTTTCGTCCGATTTCTTAAGTTTTCGTCCGATTTATTACGTTTTCGTTCGATTTCTTACGTTTTCGTCCGTTTTTATGTTTTCGTCCGATTTCTTACGTTTCCGTTCGTTTTTTTACGTTTTCGCCTGTTTTTTACGTTTTCGTCTGTTTTTTTACGTTTTCGTCCGATTTCTTACGTTTTCGTCCGATTTCTTACGTTTTTGTCCGATCTATTACGTTTTCGCCCGAATTCTTACGTTTTCGCCCTTTTTTTACGTTTTCGTCAGATTTCTTACGTTTTAGTCTGTTATTTTTGTTTTAGTCTGATTTCTTACGTTTTCGTCCGATTTCTTACGTTTTCGTCCGTATCTTACGTTTTCGCCCGATTTCCTACGTTTCCGTCTGTTTTTACGTTTTCGTCATATTTCTTACGTTTTCGTCCATTTTTTAACGTTTTCGTCCAATTTATTACATTTTCGTGTGTTTTTTACGTTTTCGTGTGTTTTTTACGTTTTCGTCCGATTTCTTACGTTTTCGTCCGTTTTTTACGTTTTCCCCCGATTTCTCTGTTTTCGTCCGATTTATTAAGTTTTCGTCTGTTTTTTACGTTTTCGTCCGATTTCTTACGTTTTCGTCCGTTTTTTACGTTTTCCCCCGATTTCTCTGTTTTCGTCCGATTTATTAAGTTTTCGTCTGTTTTTTACGTTTTCGTCCGATTTCTTACGTTTTCGTCATATTTCTTATGTTTTCGTCCATTTTTTAACGTTTTCGTCCCATTTATTACATTTTCGTCTGTTTTTTTACGTTTCCGTCCGATTTCTTACGTTTTCGTCCATTTTTTAACGTTTTCGTCCCATTTATTACATTTTCGTCTGTTTTTTTACGTTTCCGTCCGATTTCTTACGTTTTCGTCCGTTTTTTACATTTTCGTCCATTTTCTACGTTTTCGTCCGTTTTTTACGTTTTGGTTCGTTTTTTACGTTTTCGTCAGATTTATTACGTTTTCGTCCGATTTCTTAAGTTTTCGTCCGATTTATTACGTTTTCGTCCGTTTTTATGTTTTCGTCCGGTTTCTTACGTTTCCGTTCGTTTTTTTACGTTTTCGCCCTTGTTTTACGTTTTCGTCAGATTTATTACGTTTTCGTCTATTTTTTTACGTTTTCGTCCTATTTATTACGTTTTCGCCCGAATTCTTACGTTTTCGCCCGTTTTTTACGTTTTCGTCTGATTTCTTAAGTTTTCGTCCGATTTCTTACGTTTTCGTCCGATTTCTTACTTTTTCGCCCGAATTCTTACGTTTTCGCCCGTTTTTTACGTTTTCGTCTGATTTCTTACCTTTCTGTTTTCTTCCGTTTTGGACGTTTTCTTTTGTTTTTTTCACCCCTATCTTCGTTTTCTTATGTTTTATACGTCTTTATTCGTTTTCAAAAAAAAGACAAAAACGGACGAAAACTTAAAAAAACAGACGAGAACGTACGAAAACGAAC
>BQNB010000783.1:81300-151544 GCA_026074375.1 Tanacetum coccineum
GTATTTTTTTTTTAATTTCGGAATTTTTTTTTAATGTGTGTTTTTTTTAGTATTGTAATGTGTATTTGAATTTTATGAATGAAATGGTTAGTTTGTTAAAATAATGAAATAATTGTTTAGGGGGTTTTATGAAAATAAAGAGGTGAGTGTGTTATTTGGTGTTATTATTAGAGGAGTGGTGTTGATGTTGGTGTTATGCTGATGTGGCGCTGACGTGGCAGTCAAAAAATGGTGTTATGGTGTTATAACACCTGGGGCTCTAAGTTCGATGCACTCAAGATACTTTTAAGCTATGTGTAATGACATCATTGTAAGTTTTCCATCACGCGTGAGTCATGCTTTGTACCACCCTGCCACATGTAACACTGTACACCATCACTAATATCACATGTGATGTGTGTTTTTTGGAAGGTGACGGTGGTACGTACCACTAGGGATGGCACTCATGAGTAATGAGCATTGGTACCTCTAACTCGTCACTCGAACTCATGGTTTTTTTTCTTACCCGCCACCCACCTGTAGGTACAACATTTTGCCCATACACATGCCCGCTGTTACCCATTGCCCATGGGTAAACCCATGGGCTAGTGAAATGCAACGGAATTATAAAACTATGATATCAAAACTAACTATGAAACTGGATAATAAAACATCATATCAGTTTTCCAAATACCAAGTTCACAAAATACTTAAACACATGTTTGAAACTAGCAAATTAAACATCATTACACCAAATCACATGTCTGAACCGAGATGTATCGTGTATATATCTTTTAATTTTTTATCTTTCATATTCATCTTTTGGACTTGAAACTCAAAGAAAATGTTAGTTTCATGTGTTTTTTAGAGATTTGAGTAGTTATTAAATATATACCAACAACCTTACAAATATTTAAGTAGTATAGTAAAAATTGATATAACACAAATGGATTTAGGGGTACACCCAGGGGTATTTTGGCGAGTACACCTATGAGTATTTTGGCCGGTACACCCGTCATGGGTATACATTACCCGTCACCCACCAATGGGTACAATTTTTACCCACGATCCACTCGTGGGTGAAAATTGACAGGATTACCCGCCATTCACGTGCTGATACCCGCGGGTTATGAGGTTTTTCTCGCCCATTGTCATGTCTATGTACCACCTATTTAAAGAAAAGTTTATGTGTACGTACTTGAGCATAATATGTTTGTTTTTAAGTGACACATAGATCACAATATGTTTGTTTTTAAGTGACACGTAGATCACAAGCGATGAAAATGACTATTATCATGTTAAAGGTGATGAAAATAAGATTTATATCGCTTATGTGGAGTTGGTTACAACTTATCACCACCACCATTACATCCCGTCTTAGTTTTATACTATTATTTTATTATTTTCTTTATCAAATGACGTTTTTTTTGAACGGCGAATTTATTAGAAAAACAACTAGCAAGAAGTTAGAAAAGATTACAAAGTAAGATTAGGATTTTTCAACCACTCAACCCAACTAAATCTAGCCTTGTATCTAAATCTACACCAATAGAACGAACACAAAACTAAATCATCAAAAAGAATCGCTTTGGAAGGACTTCTTGAATCAAATAAGGACTTGTTCCGAAAATTCCATACGAGCCACCACATAGCATAAAAAACCCCTTCCAACATGTCCCTATGTTTCGAATGCAATCTAAGAACTTGAAACCAATCCAACCAATCATCATAAGAATCGAACTCCGAGTAGCTTAACTCCCACCATGAAGCTATCTTACGGTATAGATCTCGCACCATCGAACAAGCAAAGAAAATATGACTTGTAGATTCAACCTCCTTATTGCAATTCGGGCAAAGGATTGATTGTAATTCGAGGCCTCTACGGGACAAATTAAGACGAGTAGGTAAAAAATCAAACCTGACTTTCCACGCCATGACATTTATTTTTATAGGAACCACCTTAACCCATCGCGTCTTATGTGGGGAACCTGTCAAACGATGATCATCAATAAACTTTCTCGCCGATGCAACTGAAAATTCACCCGAGCCCACTAATGACCAAATCCATCTATCGTGCATTGCAGGCAACTCCACACCTTCAAGGATCGCTATCATATCTCTAAATTGCTCCATTTCCACTCCATCTCTTGGCGCTCGACGCAAAGAGAATCCCAAAACATTATGGTTCATTTTAGCAGCCACCGTAATCTTTTTATCTGACTCAAGAGCATAAACTCTAGGAAAGCGAGACTTAAAAGTCATGTCACCCATCCATACCTCCTCCCAAAAAAACGTGTCCTGCCCGTCACCAACTTTTTTCTTCATAAAACTTAAAAGATCCATACCTTGATTTTTAAGCATACTAAACTCAGTAACAATATTCAACCATGTAGAAGAATATGCGACTTTAGTTGGTGTTTCAATACTTCCACTGTTTCCATACAAAGCTTTAATAAATCTTGTCCAAAGCGAGTTCCTGTCGTACCGAAAACGCCACACCCATTTAAGCAATAAAGCTCTATTTAAAGCAAAAAAACTTGACACACCCAACCCTCCTTTATCTTTCGAAGCCAAAACCCTACTCCATTTAACCCACGACATCTTTTTCTCTTTTGGATCAGCCCCATTAAAAAATTGACGTCTGATATCTTCTAAGCATTTAAGAACTTGAGATGGAACTTTAAACATAGACATATAGTAAATAGGAGTCGAACCCAACACTGATTTTAGAAGAGTTAAACGACCTCCAATAGAAAGGGTCTTCAATTTCCATTTAGAAAGCTGAGAATGCAATTTAGCCACAATCTCGTCCCAAGACTTTAATCGAGTCATCATTCCACCAACTTTTATACCAAGATAAGAAAAAGGTGTCTTCAAAGTACAACATCCCATCTTCATCGCGGCTCTAGACACTTTCTCATCTTCAACAGCAATCCCCAACAATTTACTCTTTTGCAAATTCATACGCAGCCCCGAAGCTTTATGAAAGCAATCCAAAGCATGAACAATAGTGATGATGTTTGATTCACTCCACTGCCCTATAAAAATAACGTCGTCCGCGTAAAATAAATGAGATAATTGTAACGACGAACCCACCGACACACCTTTAAAAAGGCCTTCATCCACAACGTTTTGAAATGAAAGATGAAGACTTTCCATAACTAAAATAAAAAGAAACGGAGATAAAGGATCACCTTGTTTAAGACCTCTTCGAAAATGAAATTCATCTGTAGGACTTCCATTCACAAGAATCGAACCTTTAGATGAATGAAGACAATTATGAATCCATCCCCTCCATTTTGATCCAAAACCGAACTTCTCTAAGACATCATCCAAATAATCCCATCGAACCGAGTCATAAGCCTTCTCGAAATCAATTTTAAAGATCATAGTTTGCTTTTTCTTGGATTTACACCATTGGATTAATTCGTTCAAAATAAAAGGACCGTCTAAGATTTGTCTATTAGCGATAAAAGCGGATTGAACTTCACTAACTAAATCACCCAAACCCATCACAAGACAATTCGCCAAGATCTTAGCAATGATTTTATACAAACTACCAATCAAACTAATCGGTCTAAAGTCTTTTACCACTTTAGCATCTTGCATTTTAGGAATCAAAGCAATGAACGATGCATTACGACATTTAGAAAACATACCTTCTGTAAAGATATAAGACACTACATCGACGATATCCTTTTCTATTATATCCCCATATCTTCTATAAAATCCAAACGTAAAACCTTCCGGATCAGGAGATTTATCTGTACCACAATCCCAAACCGCCCTTTTTATTTCCTCCTTTGTCACATTCCTTTCTAAATCATCAATCTGATCCAAATTCAATCTGTTCGTATAAGTCATATCCAAAATCAAACGCGACGAACACGGTCTATCAAAATGCTCCTTAAAATGAGACAAGAACTCGTTCTTGACTGAATTAGGATCATCAATCCAGACACCTTCAGCTAATATACCTCGAATTGCAGTTTGATTTCTTTTCTTATTAAGGATACCATGAAAATATTTCGAATTTTCATCCCCTTCAATCGACCATTTTATCTTGGCTTTTTGAGCAATCTCCATCGACTCCAATTTTCCAAAATCGTGAAGCGAATTCATCACTTGCGACCTCTTATTCAATAACACCTGATCAACCTTTTTCTCATCAATTAATAAATCAATTTCAGTGAGCATACCTTTTAAATTTAACCTCTGCATGCATGCACTTTCTTTCTTGGCTCTAACAAACAACCTAATTTGCTCCTTTAAAAATTTCAGCTTCTTCATGAACTTAGAAATGGCATTATTATCCGTGATGGTAGATTTACTCCAAGTATCTTTAACCAATTCATCAAAACCTTCCCACTCAAACCAATAATGAAAAACCCGAAATGGAATAGGCCCGTAATCATGACACACCTCACGTAACAGAATAGGCCTATGATCTGATAAATACCGATCAAGAGTAATAGCAGAAATATTTGGACACATTCCCATGAGACCTTCCGAAATCAAAAACCGATCCAACTTGCTCATTTTATTCCCCGATTTATGACACCACGTAAAAGCACACCCCCCTAACGGAACTTCCACCAATCCTCCTGAAGAAATAAAAGAATTAAACAAAGATGCATAATGATCATTAAAAATAGAGCCATATCTTTCTTCTTTGGACCGAACTTCATTAAAATCTCCCATGATGATGGTTTCACCCACATCAATTACAATCACATGGGTTAAAAAGACCAATCGCAGTCATTTCTTCTCAGAAACCTCTTGAGGAGCATAAACCGATATTATAAGGCATTTCTTAGCATTAGGAATCCAAACACCCTGGATAGCAACAAAGTAATCCGAAACCGTTGAATTCTGCTTGCGGAACATCCTAGGATCCCAAACACAAAGAATACCACCTGAATTACCAATGGAGGGACTATAAACGAACTCAAAAGAAAGATTACCCCAACAATTCTTGATACAAAAATATAACGTTTTCCATTTTATGTTCTCTTGAAGCGTCAGAAAATTAACTTTAATTCTTAATACATAAACTCCTTAACCTAATCTTTTTAGCCTTCTGGGTGAGGCCTTGAATACTTTTAGAAGATAGTAACAATTCAATTGATAAAACTCGTTCTCTCCACGACTCTTAATGATTTCTTCTATATTACTAACGCACCCATCCATCTTGTATCCCATTGTTTGCCCCACCTTTACTACATCATCCAACAGTTGCAAAATAGAACCTCCTATTTTAGGGCCTTCTACACGTCTAAAATGACCTGAGCATCGAGATTCCTTGTCTTCCTCCTTCGATGATGACATACCCTTGTTACTCTTTTCCTCTACATTATTAACCTGTTCATTTGCATTTTCAGTATACCCCTGTTCCTTCCCATTCAATTTATCAACTTTGTCAAACTTCTTGTCACCCTCCTCTATGGGAGTGAACCCAGGAGGGTAATTTAAAGAACCATTCAAAATCTCATCCTCCACATTATTACCTTGCCATTTTTGTTTTTTCTAACAGATCATATATTTTAAAAGGATCATCAGAAATAAGCACATCATCATCGTTATAAATGTCGTCTCTCCCTTTAGATTCCACCTTATGTGAACTAAAAATCGTTTCTTGTACCTCCTCTTTGTCACTCTCACCTTCTGAGTTAAAATTCATATTCACTTTACTATTATCTTTTCCAAATCATCAAATGTATCCTCATACCGACTCGTCTCCCTCTTGTCTCGTCTTCTAAGAAATCAGAACCCAACCGCATACTCTTAGGCACGAATCCAAAAAAAACTTTCCCATTACATGATCTTGAATGATTCGAATATGTTATTTTCGAGCTTATCTTAAATACATACCCTCTTAGTATTCAAACATACGTTTTTCTTGTCCTCTTCAAACAACATCTCACCCCATTTGGATGAAATTTTGTTAAAGGTATTAGTCGTCCAAACCTTTAAAGGGACTCCTTCAATGTCCACCCACACAACCCTTTCATCTATCAAAAATGTGTTGGATGCATACTCTAAAGAAGAGAACCACGAGCCAACTCCAACATGGGATTCCTGCTTAGACAAAATTCAATAAGAAACCCAAAATCCTCCTAAATACCTGGAGATTAAAAATTTCAAAACCTCCTTAGTCAAGACCTCTTCAATTTGATAATGAACCAAAATCCAAAACTTTTCCCGTCAAAGACAATGAATAATCACACTGAAGAACACAAGAATCGTCAAGCACAATAGAAGGTTTGTTATCGTCATCTCTAGTTTGTTGGAACATCATCTTTTGCTTAACAACACCCACATAAGATGGATGACGATCAAAATTCCCGTTAGCTTTACGTACCTGATCAAAAACCATGAAACCTTTAGGGTTTGACAACCCCCCATTTTTGTTATTCCCAGCGCCTGAACTGCCCCTTTTCTCTCCAAAATTATTATGAAGATTACTATGTTTGTTCAAAGGCTCTCTTTGAAATCTAGGAATATTTGCATGAAGTTTGTGACGTCCAACCCATACCGTACACAGATTGTTGACCAAGCGCTCCGTATCAAATACCTTAACAAAACGTACAAAACCAAATCTTTTACCTGCTTTCGATCTTCTATTAGGGATGTAGGCATCAACAACCTGACCATACTGTTTGCAAGTATTCCACAAATCCTTCGCGGAAAACACCTCAGGGAAATTAGTGACAAACACAGACGTGGAGATCCTCTGGACCTCATCCTCCTTAGATCGGTTACTTCCCATAATCAATCAGATCCAATAAGCAAAGAACACGAACTCAGGTTAAAAGAAAACAATTTATGAAAAGAAATTAATTTAGGGCTCGATTGAGTAAAATTAGGGTTTTGAAGGAAAATAAAATATTAAAAAACAATCAAATCTAATCCCTATGCTCTCAAGGTAAAAAAATCGCCTAACACGCTCGTTATGAGATCAATCATGATCTCAATTACAGGGGTTATAGCAATCATTACACGAAAAAGGTAGTAGATCAGATCGATTTAGAGATGGAGTTTCATTGTGATTAGCAGTGTAAAAGGTGATCACTTCGGATCAAAACAAGCAGAAAGAATATTTTTAATTTCAACGTTATCTATATCAAATGACGTTTAACTTGGCACTACGTATCGAGAGATATTTATATCCAAAAAAAAGTTTATGGGTTTAATTCCTTGATAAAAACGAAAATTAAAACTGTCTTACTTGTCTGAGAATATAAATATCACGGATTCACGGTCAAATGTATGATCTAGTGGTGGGAGCTTGTAATTCACTAGTGAAGGTCTCAAGTTCAAACCCAACAGACATAAACTTTGGGGGTTAGCCTTGGGGCGCTTATTCTTCCGCTAAAATGTCTCTGTAGGGTTGAGAAATAAAAGCTTTTATAGATTAGGTTCAAGGTTCAATCCTAAATCTATTAGTTTTAAGAATACAATTGAACATTATTTGAGGCTGGTTATTATAAAAAAATCATTCGACTTAAACTTTTGAAAATTTTTACAGTCTACATACTTACAAAGTTTTGCTTCATATTTTGTTAAAGGATAATTTCATTCATATCTTTCGAAAACTTTTAAATTACATCAATATCCTTGTAAAAATAATAATTACGTCAATGTCCTTTTAAAACTTACCATTACTCAGATACATCCAAATATTAAAATATAATCTTAATTAAATGATTTTAAACTTGTAAAGTATTATCTAAATACTAGTTAAGGATTTCTTTTTTAGTTTTACCCTTTAACCTCAATTAAACAATAAGAAAACCATTATACTTTTATCTGATTGTTTTCTTCACGTTTTTTGTCTTCTTCTACCTTCTACTACGCCTTATTGAATTGAACCACCATTCTAAATTAGTCTCCAATTTTCCAAAACAATATTTAGTAATATTAAATCAAAATAATAACCTTGTTGGTCTGTAGACAGGAGATAATAGTTAAAATTGCTTTAAACAATAACCCTGCAATATTAAATTAAATACACTTTTCTAATCTAGTAAATGAATGCGAGTGTTTGACTATATAAATAGATACGTTAACAATCTGTATGAGTCGGTTGTGTTACTTTATTTGTGCTGGTAGCGATTTTCATATAACCAATTTACTTATGCCTATTGCAAAAGTTCAATAATACTTTTGAGCAACACTAAATTATAATTAAACTTAAATAAAAAATACTCGATCAATTGACAAATCACTGTTTTAGTATTTGATGACGTATAGTATGAATAGCAGGTTTACTGGGCCTAATTCGTACTATACACATTTGGGCCCAGGCCCAACACAACAAAACATACGAGCTGCCATTAAGTCCAGAGATAAGCTGGTTGCGGCCCGGATGTCTCAAGACGCACGCAGACAAAATACTTCCGCAACACGTATGCGGAAGGTGATATGTGTCCGCAATCATGATTACAAGCGGATCTTTGCCCGACAAGGGTCTCACTCCGGCCACTACAATTGTAGGCGAAATACTAGGAAACCCTAGTACTAGACCCCCTATAAATAGGGGTCCTCTGACACTCCAAAATGTACAACGTGATTTCTTACTCTCACGTCGGAGTCTAATCGTGGGGTCTGTCCCCACGGTAAGGTTAACGGTTTACTTTCATTGTGTAGGAAATCATCTCAATTACTTTGTTTAGTACAAGATCTAACCTGAAGTGAGCTTGAAGGTCCAGCCCAACGAGCGATCTTAGCCCATCTCATATCCCGTGACATATTTTGTACTAACTAGTTGGCGCCATCCGTAGGAACCGCGAATACAACCGCGCTTTCTAAAATACTCATCATGAGCACTAACGAGCAAACTCCCTTTAGCCAACCCGCGTCCGTCGTGCGGAATACGCTAAGAAAGGAGAAAATCTCACAAGACTTGGGCAGGCCTGCTTTCGATGCAACCCTGCGAGAGTACTGGGACAGGAACTACCATTAGCTTTTACCAATCATAGCCGAAAAAGTGCACCAAGAGAAGGTGCAGCAAGAAAAGCTCAAGGCAGTAAAACCTCGTCTTAACTTTTAGGAGGCCTCACAGCACTCCGAGTCAGGGACACCGAGCAGAAGAAGGGACCTCAAGAAGAGACTCGGATCTAGACGTGTCCGCAGTATGTCCGGAAGCCCTGAACCAAGGCGCGGTCATTCCGTGTCACCAAGAAAAAGAGATCCGGAAAGAAAAACGGTGTTCAAAAGGCTAGAGAAGGGTGTATTATACAGGCTTGGAGGCAAGGGAAAAAGTATGTCCGCATACTCGAACGATTCAAGGCGTCAGTCATACCACAGCAGCCGCAGAGACACTGAAAGCTGTTACCAGAGTTCTTGCTCAAGAGAAACAGAATTTGCTTCTGAAAAACATCATAACAAAAGAGCATCCTCACGAAGGATGGAAGCGTTGTCAGAAAGTGAAGGTAGCGCAGGAGGACATTGGAAGTCAAAACCAAAAAGGCAAAAGTTAAGTATTAAGGATGACCTATCCCAACCATGGGTATGTGAAGAAACAGATCTTTTCACACCCCGGATCCGTTACTTTGATTTTCCAAAAACCCGAATGTCTACTCACATCAAGACATACGACGGAAGTGAAGACCTAGAGGATCACCTAAAAATCTTCCAGGCGGCCGCTAAGACAGAACGCTAGGCAATGCCAACGTAGTGTCATATGTTCAACTCCAAACTTACTAGAAATGCAAGAGTGTGGTTTGATGACCTTCCCTAGGAATCCAATGATAGCTAGGGCGACTTAAAGAAGGCATTCCTAGAGAACTACCTCCAGCAGAAGAAATGCATCAAAGATCCGGTCGAAATTCACAACATCAAGCAAAGAGACGGGGAGTCCACGGAAGAGTTTGTGAGGAGGTACAAGCTCGAATGTAGTGATGTGAAGGGAGCTCTAGAATGCATGAAAATCTCAGGATTTATGCACAGAATTACCAACCCCGAATTAATCAAACGTCTACATGATAAAATTCCAAAGTCAGTAGATGAAATGATGAGGGTGACCACAATATTCCTTAGAGGAGAGGTAGCGGCTTCTAGTCGTGAACGGAAAAAGTTATTTTCGTCATGGAAACAACAAGAAGCTGGACAGAAGCAAAACTTCAAAAAGGGAGGCTTCCGGTAAAACTCAAGAAGGGAGGCATCCAGGAACCAACAAAGGCCGAAAGCGAAAGCATATGACAAACACCTATATTACCACTTCTCCTCTCCTCACAAGGAGATTGTTTGAAGATTATTTGTCCGAAATCCAATCCCTACTCCCTCCTCCAAAAACACCAAAAGAGAAATTATTTGGCTTTAAGACAAGGAAATTCAAGAGAAGCCCTCCGCCAAATGACAACCCCGTAAGAAAAAGGAATGCAAGAACATTCTGTGAGTTTTCCCATGGGGAAGTAGGACATTAACCACCGATGAATGCATGCCACCCAAAAGTAGGCAAAATAATGGAAATGCTTAAAGCAGTAAAAAGGCTGTCACATATAATCAAATAATTGAAAGCAATAATGGAAAAAGACCAGCAAAGAAACAAAAAAAAGGGTGGATACTCTCCGATCAGGAAAGGTCAAACCCTTTACTGCAATACATAATGGTACAAGAAAAAAATACATAACCATAGGCAGAGGGTAGCTAAACAAAGGATTACCCAAACTTTCTCTCCAGAGTCAATGATCTCTTTTTCGCCTTTAGGGGAGGAGGATGGGACGGAGGGCCCCATGATTATTGAGGCTAAGATGGGAGGACATTTTGTTCATCGCATGTATGTGGACAAAGGCTCCTCTTTAGAAATCATGTAGGAACATTGCTTTAACAGATTCCGCCTGGAGGTCAGAAACCAAATGGTCCCTGCAACCACACCACTGGTTGGGTTTAGTGGAGAAATAATATGGCCGCTCATGCAAATATTGCTGCTGGTGAAGATAGGCGATGAGGAACACTCAACTTTTGCATGGATGAACTTCATGGTTGTAAGGTCACCATCTCCATAACATTTCTGATGTGACACTTGAGTGATCATTTAAAAAAAACAACTACGTGTTTTCTACCATCAAAACTAATGTTTTTTCATTAAAAATTTGATACAAACATCTATCACAAGAATTTTAATGAAGTACTATAAGCTAAAAAAAATTCTTTATTTTGTATTAGGCGTAATTTTGATGGATAGGTTTCCTCAACCGAAAGAAGTATTGACTAAGAGCTCTCGGTGTAGTAACGCCGGCAACGGCGTTGGTCGGCGTTACTACACCCCACACACACGTTGCCCAACGGCGTTGGGCTGTTGGGGTGGATTTAAAAAAAATCATTCCCCCCCCCCCTCCAAACGGCTATATAAATTTTTTTTAATTTCCCCCTTATTTTTAAAAAATTACAAAACACCCACATAGCGGAGCACATGCTGAATGTTCGAGAAGGATGGTTACCAGTTAGACAAAAGAAAAGGGGGCAAGCACCTGAGAGGAATAAAGCAATCCATGAAGAGGTGGAAAAACTGGTAGATGCTGGTATTATGAAAGAAGTTTATTATCATAGTTGGTTATCAAATCCGGTGATGGTAAAAACGCACGCTGACAGATGGAGAATGTGTGTGGATTTCAAGGATTTGAACAAAGTATGCCCCAAAGATGGCTATCCGCTACTGGAAAGAGATTGGAAGGTAGAGTCTCTCTGTGGATATCCTTTTAAATGTTTCCTGGCCGCATACAAAGGGTACCATCAAATAAAGATGGCAAAAGAAGACGAGGAAAAGACAACATTCATCACAAGCCAATGGATATTCTGTTACTCAAAAATGTCGTTTAGATTAAAAAATGCTGGAGCAACTTATCAACGTCTGGTGGATAAAGCCTTCCAAAAACAAATTGGCCAGAACTTGGAAGTATATGTTGACGACCTAGTCATTAAAAGCAGCACGGAATAAGAAGTAATCAGAGACATGGAGGAAACGTTCAAAACCCTCAGAGAGATAAATATGAAATTAAATCCCAAAAATATGCCTTTGGGATGAGAGAAGGCACGTTCCTGGGGTACAAAGTGAATGCTGACGGATTAAGAGTATGTCTAGACAAGGTGGAAGCAGTCCTCAATTTGCCATCTCTAAAGTGTTTGAAGAACGTGCAAAGACTAAATGGGAAGCTAGCAAGCTTGAACAGATTTTTGTCTAAATCGGCAGAAAAATCATTGTCGTTCTTTAAAACCCTAAAGAAGTGCACAAAGAAAAGCAATTTCCAATAGACTGCGAGGCGGAAATGGCATTCAAGCAAATGAAAAAATTGATAGCAGAATTACCCATGTTAACCGCACTGAAAGAAAAAGAGGAACTGATCATCTACCTAGCGGCCGCAAAGGAAGCCATTAGTGCAGTCCTAATGACGGAAAGGGACGGGAAACAAATGCCTATCTACTTTGTTAGTCGTGCATTACAAGGTTCGAAAATCAATTACACTCTAATGGAAAAGCTGATACTTGCTCTAGTAAGTGCTAGCAAGTGACTAAAAAGATATTTCCAGGCACACACAATCATTGTAATAACGGACCAACCAATAAATCAGATACTGTCAAATCCGGAGGTTACAGGAAGACTGCTCAAATGGAGCTTTGAGCTAGAAGAACATGACATTCATTATAGACCAAGAACATCAGTCAAGGGACAAATTCTAGCGGATTTCATTATGGAGTATCCGGAGAATAATCCTCCAAATACACCCATGAAGGACAAGGAAGAACTTCCGGATCCATGGATACTGTTCACGGATGGATCATCATGGATTGAGGGTTCTGGAGCCGGCCTAATAATTACGAATTCGGAAGCAGTTGAATTCACATATGCTCTAAGGTTCAGGTTCGATGTTACCAACAACGAAGCAGAATCCGAAGCTTTGATAGTTGGCCTCTAGAGAGCAGAACAAATGGGTGTAAAAAATCTTCAAGCAAATGTAGACTCGCAGCTTGTGGCCAATCAAGTAAACGAAACTTACGAAGCAAAAGAGCCAGGTATGATCAAATACTTGGAGAATGTCAAAACCCTTACCAGCACTCTCAAGGAATTCTCTATCAAACAAGTACCTAGAGGAGAGAACAAAAAAGCAGACGCGCTAAGCAAATTGGCATCTACCAGTTTCACCCACCTGAGCAAACAAGTACTTGTAGAAGAACTCAATGAAAAATCAATAGATGAAAAAGAAGTGCTAGCGGTAGTAGAAGAAGAAGGGCACACATGGATGACTCTAATATATGAGTACCCCACGGAAGCAATTATTCTAGAAGAAAAGAGGAAGGCAAGAGCCTACGCTGCAAAGCAGGTAGATATGCTGTGACAAAGGGAATCTTATACAAAAGGTCTTTCCTCAGACCATGGCTACGCTGCGTTGGGCCGCTGCAGGCAAACTACGTTTTGAGAGAAATCCATGAGGGGTCATGCAGCATGCACGCCGGTCCAAGATCCGTGGCGGCGAAAGCTCTAAGATCAAGGTACTACTGGCCAACTATGCACGCTGACGCCGAGAAGTTGATAAGGGAGTGCAATAGTTTCCAGGTTCACCGCCCCATCCTAAGGAACCCGCAGCAGAACCTGACCCCCATCACATCCCCATGGCCATTTTACAAATGGGGGATTGACATAGCCGGACCTTTCCCGGAAGGCCCTGGTAAAGTCAAGTTCTTGATAGTAGCAATTGATTACTTCAACAAGTGGATAGAAGCAAAACCTGTGCGACCATAACAGGGGCCCAGATTAAGAAGTTTATGTGGGACAACATAGTATGCAGATTTGGCTTGCCAGGGGGAAATAATATTCGACAACGGAAAATAGTTCACGGATAACCCATTCAAAGATTGGTGCGAAAAGCTATGCATCCGCCAATGCTTTGCTTCCGTTAAGCATCCACAAATCAACGGCTTGGTATAAAGAGCAAACAAGAGTTTAGGTGAAGGAATCAAGGCACGGTTGGATGAAAGAAGAAAAAATTAGATGGAAGAGATTTCACATGTCTTATGGGCACACCGTACTATGATCAAATCAAGCAACAGAGAAATACCATTCTCACTTACGTATGGAACGAAAGCGGTGATCCTAGTAGAGATTGGCATGCCAACCTGGAGAACTGCGGAAGTTGACATGATAAATAATGATGAGGCTTTGAAAATTAACTTAGACCTTTTGGAGGAGAGAAGAGAGCATGCAGCAATCCAGGAAGCAAAAATCAAAGCTAAGATGGAAAAATACTACAATATCAGAGTTCGCAATACGAGTTTCAAGCCAGGAGATCTGGTCTACCGGAACAACGAAGCAAGCCGTGTGGAAGATGGAGGCAAGCTCGGGCCTAAGTGGGAAGGACCATATGAGGTCACGGAAGCATTAGGCAAAGGAACGTATAAGCTCAGAGATCGCAGCGGGAACATCTTGCCGCGAACATGGAACGTCTGCAACCTTAAGAAATGATATGTGCATGAAATGTAAGCACCCCTCCCACGCAAGATAAGCAGCGGAGGGGGCACTACCTGAATTTATTTTCTTATTGTGATACCTTTAAGTTTTAATGAAAAAGTAAAGCCTAGCTACCTTCACAAGTTTTACTTTAAATTTTTATTTACTTTTTACTTTGCAAAGTTACTTGAATATTACACGAATTTGTAAGACGCGCACGCAAAAGGGCATGCCCGTGTAAACATTATCCCGTATAATAAAGGGATGAGTAACCTAACAATCAACTCAAGTACATAACAGGTATTGCAAGCACGATACTAGGTAAATGACCCGCAAGCATTTTACTAAGACTATCATCACAAACGCACAAAAGTGGTATTAAAAGATAGCAATCAAAACATATTAGCAAAATATAAAACTGTTAAGTGTTACATAAATAGACATCATTGTTTAAACATACAAATTGTTTAAAGTATAAATACCGCCACAAAAAGGCCACACACGGTCACAGTAAGAAATAAAAAAGGAGATAGGAACTTAGGGTATACCCAGCAGTGGGAAGCACCATCATAGCGGTAGACCCAACTACTCCGGAGAAGTGTCTAGCTCTTGTTTCTCAAAGGTCACGACAGGAGGGTCTTCATCATGCGGTTTCATATCCAAAACTTGGTCATTGGAGATTGAAAGAGGAGGAACAACACCGGAAGATGCAAAAGTCGTAGAAAAAGTAGTGATGGGTTCAGGCGAAGCAGGAGCAGCGGAAGTACTAGCTTCGCCAATTAAACTCCTTGAAGACAAAGGCTCAGCAAGAGGAACCATAACATCCGTAAGCGATAAACGTTTCTCCTTAATCTCTCCCCTAACCCTTTGGACCCGTGAATGCACGACTTAAAGGGAGAAAGATAGGGAAGTCTCCCCAAGGACTACGTCGTCTTCCGTCCTATGGATGGGGAGCATGAGTTGTTCCGGGGATGGTTGCAGGTCGTCCGCTCCAGGGATCTTAGCTAAAGGGCCCTCCAAACGGAGGGAATCCATGAGATCAACTATGCTTGCATCTTTTTTAGACCTTAACTCATAAAGCAAAGAGAAGTCCATGGTGCGGAGAGCGTTTACGGCATCAACATATTTAGCTTTCGCGAAAGGATCATAGGCTTTGATCACGGACAGGTCTCTCCTAGCTTTCCCATGATCAATCCCAGCTGCCAATCCATCCTGCATACCCTTGTTAACTGCACAACCAATGGCTTCCCCCAAGACGCGAAGATACTCGATAGACCGTAGGCACTTAAAAAGGACAAGCTTAAGTCCGTGAGACAGAATTCATCGCCGTCCAGATATATCGATTAAGAAGCGAGGATAAAATTCTTCATCGAGATGAGCAGCCATCTCCAAAAGTTGAGCATCTAACTCTGCAACTCGGCTACCCAAAGTCGTAGCCTGCCCATCTTCAAAAGTTGAGCATCTAAGTCTGCAACCCGGCTACCCTAAAGCTCGAACGCAGACTCCAACGAAGATCTCTGCAGGAAGTAAACAAAAAGAAAAAAAAGAAAAAAGGTGTTAGTCATAAAATAGAACCAAAGTATGATTGAAGATATAAAGAAGTCCGCAGATACATGATTGGAAAGGCTATCCCTCTCGGATTCTAAGGAAGCCACCTTAGATATTAACTCGTCACGTAAAAGCTGAAAGCCGGACAGGTCAGAAGTAAGCTTAGCGACTTGAGAAGAAAGGGACGCCAACTCAGCCTCTTTCGCAGCAGTCACGGACTCAAGAGTCGTGACCTTCTCAGACAAAACATCTTTCTCTCCTTCAAGCACAAAGTTTCTCTCTTTCAAATCCCTCAGTTCATTATCCTTAACAACATCGGAAGCTTCCACAACAGATAGTTGACCACGAAGACGGATAGCCTCTGCGGCCTCAGCCTCCTTCAGAGATAATAAAGACTTCAGATGGGCAATCTCAGAATCTCTCTCTGATAAAAGAGCGGTTTGATTAGCACACTTGTCTTCCAGCCTATCTTTTAGTTCTAAGGTGTGTTCCACTTGCATCCTTACTTCCGCCCCAAGACACATCTACCGTGCTGCCCCAACATTATGTAACACCCCCAAAAATCACAACGCAACGGAATACCACTTGGGGTACTACTTCATAGCATAAAGTACAAGTTACAGAAAATGACTCTAAGTGAGATGTTTTGAAGAGTCAACCATTCGAATTTTTTTTATAAAATATCATAATTACAACAGGTCCCATTTATGATGTATTAGAAAACATTGTCAAAATGTTTATTGAATGGTACTGAAATTATAGAGCCTTCAAAAATATTTATATCCGCGCGACTCGAATGCTCCCAATGCTCAGCTAGCAAAATAATAACCTGAGAAAATACATGCAAAAACGTCAATAATAATGTTGGTGAATTCATGGGTTTAAGTAAAAGCAGTATTGAAATAATTTAAGAAATATTTCAGTAAGAAAAGAATTGTTTCAACATTTATAAGTATTAGTTCCGAAATCCAATTAGTGATTCAATAAATCAAATAATGTTCAGTAGTGGACCACAAGGTTCAAGTAATGTAGACAAGATAAACAAATTCACCAAGTCCAAAAAGTAATATGTATTATTGCACTAAGCTCATGACCACGAAGCTTTAACTGTTGGTGCCCCTAATAAATGTAGGATGTTCTGCCAAACACCCCAAAGGATACAATTCAAATGTTAAATGCGCCACATGGTCAACTAGTGACCAAAATTCCGAAAAGGGAGACGGTGATCGTCAGTCCCGATAGATATATCCACAACATTCGCGCTTACACAAATAACTAACGGTTCATGATTAACAGGGGACTTTGATGGCAGTGTGGTAACTTAGGCAATAATAATCAGACAATAATCTGGATAACATACAATTTGAAAAGCACTTGTGTCCAAAGTAAAACAAGTCATGTGTTCAAAACTCACGGTTTTCATATATAGGAATTTAATGATCTCAAATGATGTAGTAAACAAATCAAGCTTTAATCAGTTCATAAGAAACAGTCATGTATCACACATGTTTTAGAAGTCATGTAGTAAGCAAGTAAAAACTTTAATAAAAATATTCATGTAACGCTTGAGTGGTAAAAATCAGTAAGTTTACTTTGTAAAACGAGCATGTATTCTCACCTCGAAAACAGTTTATGAAAACCATTAAAAGAGAAAAGGTGTGGCTATGAACTCACCTTAAATAGAAGTATCGAACAAGAAACTCAATAAGGAGAGAACGGCGACAACGTCTCAACCGCGACCTATAACAATGGTGCGCGATTTAGAAGAATATATAAATTATAAGCAAATGCATAATTTGCATAAGTATATGAAAATATATATCAACATGTATGTAATCTTATATCATAGAATCCATGTGTGCGCTTCAACTTCTTAGTAATACATTATAAGTTTTTTTTCTTCGAATTTGACCCATTTTCCTAGTCACTTGACAACCTCAAAAGAATACCAAACGATCTCAAACGCCGTTCATCCTTCATTTCTAACCACCTATATGTATTGTTAGACTACTGCAATTTTCCCAAAAGTTATTGACAAGTTTAACCATTTTTTAAAAATACCACAACACAAAGTGTCCGAAACAGGGTCTGCTAGAACATAGCTAATGTTGGACATGATCAGACCCATTTAAACTATACAGAAAATTCTGGAAAAATTCTAGAAAATCATATACATTATGAACTTGCTACTGTGTTAATTTCACTGAAAAATATTATGTTTTGCTATGTCTGCTCATCACATCTTCACAATCTAAAATCTGGTCCTAAAACACAGTTTTGACAACAATTCTTGTAAAAATCATTTGACCAACTTTTACTCACTGAAACTTCATGAGGCCGCATTCGATGAAAAGTACTCTTTGAACTTAGTTTTAGAATCAAGAAACTCTAGGAAAGCTTTTCGGGAGATTAAGTTATGACGCTCACGAGTTGACCCAAAATTCTGCACAATTTTTCCTATTCCGAATTTACAACGATTAACCCATCCAAACACACCCATACTCTAACTTATTATACCCAATATACCCATTTTAAGGATCAAGACCTTTAGACACGACCGAAAGTGTACATCTAATTTATTAGTTGTAATTATAGTTCTCGTTATTCTTGTTTCAGGTTTAACCGACTAACTTTATATTTTTATGAAAATTACCTATTTTGACCCATTATTAAGATTAAGACATCTAGAAGCGAACAAAAGCGAAAGATTAACCAACGGGCATTTGGTCCAATGGTATGGAGGTTTTACTCTCCTAGGCAAGGTCTCATGTTCGAGTCTTGTCTAGGGCGATAGGGGTTTCCTCCCGCGTGTGTAAAGGGAAGGGTGTCATTGCCTTCTGGGCTGGACCCAACCTGGTTGTGTGGGCTCACTACGCCTTCTGGGCTAGGGGCCATATAGCCACAAATTGTCGTTCCAAAAAAAAAGCAAAAGATTAACTTATTAGTTGTAATTTCAACTTTAGTTGATATATTTTACGCCTAATCATTCTCCATAACGCTAATTGACCATTGTAAGAACTTCGCCAAGTTTGACTTTTTATTATATATATCCTTAAATCTGACCCGTCCGAAACGACCCGCTAAATCACATTTTCACGACTCGGACTCTAAAGCAATTTGATGTAAAACGACGTTTCGGACAACTTTTTAGTTTTAGCCGAGACCCGAAACCCAATAGAAAATGACCAAAATACCCTTATATCAGATCTGATGCAAACTAAAAAAAGAAAAACGCAGATTTATTCTACGCTTTTCGACCTGCTAAAATGTGTTTTTAGACTTAGATATCCTCGCGAAAAAGTAAAACGACATTTTAAACAACTTTTTAGTTTTAACGGAAGGCCGCTTCGGACCAGAAAGTGCCCGAAACGCCACTCGAAAACTGCATCAGCAATTAATTATAAAAAATAGTGCAGAATTTATTTTAAACGATTTCTAAACTTCCGGCGGCCACAAAAACTTCGTTTTTGAGAGTTACGGGACGTGCCTTATATCGAAACGAAGCTTGGAACGTCCTTTATCATAATTTTAAGACCAATTTCAGTTTTAACAATTTTGACTTTGCCGAAATAGATGCCCAATTTTCTGACCTAAACGAGTAGCTTTAAACCCCTTCAAAACTTCAATTTCAAGCACCACAAATATCGCCAACACTCTTAAACTATCCTAATACCTCTACTAATCATCTCAAACTAACCATACACCTAAAAAACGCGACATGCACCTCAATCTATGGATTCTTGATATAAAATTATATACATGCAAACATAATTAAAATAGATCAACATAAGAAGATAAATAAAAGACTTACAAACTCAATGCAATGTAAAAAATCAAGGCAATCAAACCCTCGGTTTGATTCTTGGCCGAAACCCTCACTACCAAAACAATACCCTAACTTGATTTTTGTTACTCCAATCTTTGATTACACATTTAAAATCAACTCCTTGATAGACCAATTGCACTCAATTAAATCCAAACCCTTAAAAACCAAGAATCAATAAAATCAAGAACTTGAGAGAACTTGTGCATGGTGGTTTTCTTGTGATTAGGGATGATGGGGTTTTAATCTAAGAATGATTTGAGATTGAATTGTAGTATTTTGGAGGATTTTTAGCAATGGGGATGGTGGTTTTTGTGTGGGTTGTTGTCGACACAGAAGGAAGGGAGGGAGAAGTCGACACATTTTTTTTGTATGTCTGTGTTTGTGTGTGTTTGGGTAGAGTTATATAGGAGTAAAATAAATAATAAATGGGTGTTTGGTTTGGTTTATTGTTGGAGTCAAAAGAGGAGAATATTTGTTTTATTGTTTTGTAGGAGCAATTTAAAAGAAAAAGAGGTTTGGTTTATATGTTATGTTTATTTTATATTTTTTTTCCTAAAACATTTATACCACAATATTTAATTTAAACACTTAGTCAAATTATTAAAAAGTGTTAAAGTAATATTTTTGACACGATTTCGGCCAAACACGGATAAAAGAAAAGTCGAGAAAAACGAAAATAAAAAATAATTAAATTTCCAAAGCTAAATATGAAATTATCTTTTTCTCATACGTTAAAACGAATAAATATTAAAAGTATTACTCGCGAATAATTTAAAAATGATGATTTTTACTAAATCGACTAACAAGTAAAATACGAAGAAAAAAAGTTATTTAAAGATGGAAATAGGAATGGATTCGAGATTTAATATTGGCCGTAAAATACGAGATGCTACACATTAAACTCAGTATATAACTGGTCATAGTCCATGGCAGGCAGTTGTGAGAAAAGAGCATGCGGGGCAAGACGGTCCGTCAAGTCACGACAAACATATGGGTCGTCAAGAACGGAGTCATTTGTCATTTTCCACTTAGGAACATATATGTTGTGCAGGGTCTCATAATCAAGATCTTGAGAAGCATAAAAAGAGTCAGATGAAGTGGCGGGCTCACTCAACTTTGAAGTACCAGCAACATTCGCATTAGTTTCATCAGCAGACGCAGAATCTCCAAAAATTTCAAGATTTGTTGACTCAACCGTAACCTTGGGAGGCGGAACAGCAGAAGCATCAGCAGCAACGGTGGTGGTAACCGCAATAGTCATTACAGGGACGTTCGCAACAGGAGATCTGACAAAAGAATTAACCTTAGAACGTAAACTTGAATGATGAGAATCATCTGAGGATACAACATACCTAACTCCGAGAGGAAGAGTTCGTAAATTATGCTCGGATACAAAATTTGTAGGCCCGTCATATCCACAATCCGGTGTCGGAGTCACGGAAGCGACAACTAAAGGTTCCGTAACTCCACTCAGAACACTAGAACCTTCCGGCATCAAACCACGGATAGCAGCAAGAGACTTCCCGCCGACATTGGGAGTTGCGGCATGGTAATCATCCCTTAGTTTCTTGGGAGGATGGTCAAAACCACTAGCATCCCCGATCACTTTCCTCTTCCATTTAGCCTTCTTGGTTTTCTCAACAGCAACCTCTAAGACTTCTTGGGCGATAGCCTCTGTAGAAACATCATCACTCCTTTCGGTAGGGTTCTCCTGTCCAGCGTTGTCCCCCTCATCAAACATCTTATCAATACTATCACCACTACCCCCCGAAGCAGCCGAAGTCGGGGGAACCAGCGGAACAACGCGACCCTGAGTCATCATTAATAGCTTGGCTTCCTCATCCGCAACATTTTTCTCCCCTATTAACAGCTTGGTGGGGTCAGAATGACGAATGAACGAAAACAAATCCATCTCTGCAACATAGTAAAAGAAAATTATCAGATATAATCAAAACAAAATAAGATATGAAATACAAAGCAAAATATACCCACCCTTAGTGTCATCCCAAAATGTCGGATATCAATTCTCATCTAGCTTATAATAGCGGCTTATATCAACCCAACATAAAAAGGGTTTCAAAAATTTCCAAAATGGGGCAGTATGGGTACACAGGAAGTCATACGCTTGCGTATCATATTGAGAAATCTTGGAAGGGGGTCTTTACTTAAGGTTTTGCCTTTGGTCAACCTAGAAAAAATGGTCATTCCAGTTCTTTACGGAATCCAACGGTTTGCTATAGCAAACGGGAGCCGCGTCAGAACGTTTACTGAACGACATCCACCCTTTATTTTGGGAACTAGTGTAGAACATGCAGAAGTAATTAACAGAAAGCTGAACGCCGTGGACGCGACACAAGATCTCAAAATGAGAAACCTTAGCCGCCCAAACACAGATAGTTGAGAAAGATGAATGCGAAAATGATCAAGAACATCCACAAGGAACTGAGACAGAGGGATCCGATAGTTGGCAAAATCGAAAAACCAAGTATATACACCAATCTTGCTATCCAGACTTTGTAAAATATTCTTGTTCGAACCAGGTAACATGGGGTGAACACAAGCAGGTATATGGTACTTAACACACAATGCATCTAACGCTTTTTGAGTTAACTTGGATTTAATGTCATGAATGGTACTCATCGTGATAAATAAGCAAAGGAAGAAGACCAAACCTGGTAGCTTAAAAAGACCGGGAAGTTGCGTAAAGCGTGGAAAACGATTAGAAAGCTTGAAGAACTATAACAATGGCAGAAACGAAGGTAAATCGAGAAAAGGAAACAGTGAAAAAGGAAAGGGGTATTTATACCCTTGGCGTATTTAACCCAACCAACATCCAGATGATGACATGTGCAGCCCACTAACGTAATCAACGACTGGAAAATAACGTGATGACAGTTGGATAACTGTCAATAAGTCAAATCACTATAGAAAACGAAAGGTCGGGGTAAGTACACGTCACTCAAACCCTACCTAACCGATTAAGGAAAAGTCGCGGAGAAGCAAGCAGCCGCGGAAGAATCAAATAGTCGCGGAAGAAGCAAATAGCCGTGGAGGAAGTAGGAGTGCCGCGAAACCTTAGTCTAGTAACGTTTACTGCGCACAACAGGCAGTGCCGCACGCAACAAACGAACTAGACTAGGGGAATTAATGACGTATAGTACGAATAGCAGGCTTACTGGGCCTAATTTGTAATATACACATTTGGGCCCAGACCCAACACAACAAAACATACGAGCTGCCATTAAGCCCAAAGATAAGCTGGCTGCGGCCCGGATGTCTCAAGACGCACGCAGACAAAATAATTCCGCAACACGTATGTGGAAGGTAATTTGTGTCCGCAATCATGATTACAAGCGGATCCTTGCCAGACAAGGGTCCCACTCCGGCCACTACAATTGTAGGCGAAATACTAAGAAACCCTAGTACGAGACCCCCTATAAATAGGGGTCCTCTGACACTCCAAAAGGTACAACGTACTAACTTATTTTTACACACACATACTCTGACATTCTCTGACAACATGATTTCTTACTCTCACGCCGGAGTCTAATCGTGGGGTCCGTCTCCACGGTAAGGCTAACGGTTTACTTTCATTGTGCAGGAAATCATCTCAATTACTTTGAGGTAATTAAAAAAATTATAACGATATTGATGTAATTTCAAACTTTTTCAAGGATGTAGATGAAATTGTCCTTTTTGTTAAAAAAACATGAAAAAGAAACTATGAAAGTTTTTTTAAAGGAATAAAATGGGAAGGTTAGGGGGTTGTTTGTTTAAGCTTTTATTTGGATTGTTTAAAAGTATAAAAACTAAAAGAGTTAACTACATTTTTGGTCCTTGTGGTTTACCGGATATAACAGTTTTGGTCCAATAGTTTAAAATGTAACGGATTTAGTCCGTTTTTAGTCGACCCGTAACACTTTTGGTCCATTTGTCGTTGACCGTTAGTTTGACTCATTAAAAAAATATGAAATGACTAAAAAACAAAAACAAAAAAAGACAAAAAAAAAAAAAAAAAAAAAAAAAAAAAAAAAAACAACAAAAAAACAAAAAAAAACAAACAAAAAAAACACAAAAAAAAAACAAAAAGAAAAATATAAATAGGGGTCCTCTGACACTCCAAAAGGTACAACGTACTAACTTATTTTTACACACACATACTCTGACATTCTTTGACAACATGATTTCTTACTCTCACGCCGGAGTCTAATCGTGGGGTCCGTCCCCACGGTAAGGCTAACGGTTTACTTTCATTGTGCAGGAAATCATCTCAATTACTTTGAGAGGGTAATTAAAAAAATTATAACGATATTGATGTAATTTCAAACTTTTTCAAGGATGTAGATGAAATTGTCCCTTTTGTTAAAAAAACATGAAAAAGAAACTATGAAAGTTTTTTTAAAGGAATAAAATGGGAAGGTTAGGGGGGTTGTTTGTTTAAGCTTTTATTTGGATTGTTTAAAAGTATAAAAACTAAAAGAGTTAACTATATTTTTGGTCCTTGTGGTTTATCGGGTATAACAGTTTTGGTCCAATAGTTTAAAATGTAACGGATTTAGTCCGTTTTTAGTGATACAACTTGGAAGTTGAATCAAAGAGGGAAGGTGTGATCTTCATTCGTTGAGACGATGGTTTGACCAGTGGAGTAGATCCATGGAAACGCAGGTGAGATCGCCCATACAAAAACACACCCATTTGATTATTATTATCATTATTATTTCAACAATTGCTTATGTGCCACCTGCTAAAGACATAAAAAAAAGTTAAATGGCAAAATCAACAAATCTCATCCTAAACAAAATTCATTCAACACAAATTCATATACAAAATTACACGCATTCAATCAGTAGCTTTCTTCTTTAAAAAAAATCAGTAGCTTTCTAAACCAATTTCAACACATATTCATTCAACCACATGAGATACCAATAACTCCTTCAACACCGGAATCTTCTTTATAAACTAACTTCCAACCCAAACAATTTCGAATCACTAACCCAAATATTTCGAACGTCCTCTTTCATTTCTTTTATTTTCGTAAATCACGAAACCCAAAATTTACAACCTTTTATTGCTTGTTTGTTCTTTCTTAGTGTTTTCTTCCCTTTTATATTTCGAACAACCTCAATGTTGATTTACTTTTAGAATATACTCTGGAATAATGTTTGGATGTTGTTATGAGATTTAATATCAAGATCCCATCAAATATATCATCTCATTCAACCAACATACACTCGAAGCCACCACCAGGTGGTGGCGATGCACCACAGTTAGGCAACGAAGGTGGTGGTGACCATCGATGGTTGCTAGAGGCGATTGGCGAAGGGGGTGGTGGCCGGATATTTTTGTTAGTTGCAAGGTGGAGGGGATGTGTTTGATGTTCTGAAGGTGGTGCCATGAGTTTATAGGCGGCAGATGGTGGCGGCACGCCGCACGCAGTGTTTGCCTGGAACATGTGATGAGTTTTGGTAGAAAAAACAATTGGGGGAGATGAAATGATATTGTGATGTGTAAAGTCAAAGTGTGTTTTTGTTGTGTTGTACATTTGAAAGAATGAGAAGAGAAAGACAAGTTTGCCCTCACATTTGACGGTCAAAATTAATCAAACTAACGTTTGGACCAAAAGTGTTACGGGTCGATCAAAAATGGACTAAATCCGTTATATTTTAAACTCTCGGACCAAAAACGTTATACCCGATAAACCACAAGGACCAAAAATGTAGTTAACTCAAACTAAAAACAAGACTTCTGCATCAACAAACAAGTCACCTACCAGAAAACCAAAACAAAAAAATGACAGAAGCAACAATAACTTCAGGCAGCACAGCCCCGATCCCAATCCCAGTTCCAACCGATGACTATTTCCGCCAATCACCCATCAGCAAACTGGCCACGTCATCATCTCCATCTTCATCATCCAATGCTTACGTCACCCAAGCCTTCCCTTTCTCTTCTGGAAACCCTAGAATTGAAGAAACTAGAGGCGTCATGCATTTGTTTTTGGACGATGCCGCTTCATCCTCATCTAATTTACCCGTAAAATTATTTTTTATTTATATGATTTTGAATTGTTTAATTTTGGATTTTGTTTGTTAATATACACTCCGATTTTAAACGCGAGGCGTTTAGCTTTTACGCCGTTTAACACTTTATAATTACACATACAACTATGTTAGCAATAAAATAATAGTTTTGCCAAACATAGCCTAGGTTTACTTGTTTGTGATGTAATCTACTTAGCGCGCTAGGTGCAATAAAACCTTATACTAACTCTTATAGGCGCCGTCACGTCAGCTTGTACCCTATAACGCTCTCATAACATAGACACCCTCCCCTATAACATTCCTATAACACCACAAAAAAAAATCGTCATTTCAATGGCTATGGCCCTATAACACCAAACCCCAGGTGCAGTATAACAAGTATATTGGCGCTATAGGTGCCATTTTGGCACCTATAACATGTTATAGGGTCAATGCACCGTGCCCTCTTATATAAACTAGGAGAGATACTCAAAGTTCGAATGATATGTTGCGATATTTTAGATAGGAGTTGTCGAGGTAGAAAGAGATGTATATCGTAAATAATTATAATGTAGCACGATACTGGCTAACGGCAACGTGTTTGGTTATAGCCTCTCGGACTAGCTAGAAACTAAAATAACTAGCAGTTATAACTACTTGACATATAACATCCTCATTAGCATGTGTATCATAAATGAACTAGAGCATCATACTGCCTTAGGTTAACATTTAGGGTCATTTCTCTGTAAATGATTATACTTGACACCTTAACTTTGTTGCTTTACTAAATCATTTTGTATGTACGTTATTTAGGTTGGGAGAAAGCCGCTTATATGTGTACTTGGAGTACCATATCACATGACATATGCTGACTTTTGTCAGTTTTGTGGCTCTTTTATTCATCATATTTTGGAAATGCGTGTTGTCAGGTATGATGTCTAAGATTAGTAGTAACGAGTAGTGATTCTTTTATGAGTTTGCTTTGTGATTCTCTCATGTCTTGGGTTTTAGGAGTGACGGAATGGAGAACCGGTATAGTATTTTGGTGAAGTTTGATGACCAAAACTCAACGGATGGATTCCATAAGCATTTCAATGGAAGGCGTTTCTCATCTTTAGAGGTACTTTATATTCACCAACCTTAGTCAACGTACAGATTATATGGTGTAAATGTATTCTTTTGTTTTGACATTTTTTGTGACTTGTGTTTAAATACAGGCAGAGTCATGTCGTGCGCTTTTCACCGTTGATGTCCAATATACACGCTCAATTGAACATGTACAGACTTCCCCCGCAAGTACAGAGCATGCAAGTACAGAGCAGCCGTCATGTCCAGTCTGTCTAGGTAAGTTCTAACTTCTGATTTTACACATGTATGTCTTATTTTAAAAGGAAGAAACATGTTCAGTAGTTGCATTATGTGTGGATAGTTGGAGGGAAGCAGGGGAATGTGAATTTAGAGTCACAGTGGCGATTGTAATATCGGCCAGTAACATAAGATTCCAAAACTGAATCACTGTTAATTTAAGTAGGTGAAAACAGAGAATAGGGCATTGATATTAGTTAGTGTGGATGTGGATTTTTGTTCGTGATTAAACTTTACCGTATTTTATGAACGTAAACATGGCTGTACAGATCAATATTCAATTATAATTTCCAAAATGCAGGCATATACTATACAAAATCTTGCCTACAGTGCAGTGTGCGCGACAGATTATTTTTGACCTTTGTTTGTCTTGATTAATAATTTATTCCCTTTTTTTTAGAACGGCAATTTTCAACTATCTCACAGTATTTATACCATAAACTATCTCACATGTCCTAGCAGGACTTGAACCCACAACCATTTGGTTGGGAGCTACTCACGGAACATGGGTACCATTGGGACACAAGCCCTTTGGTAATAATTTATTCCCTTAACACAAGGTATCGTTGAGCCATCGTGCTCAAGCCATGGGGAAAAATGTTTTTTTTTCCCATTACACCAAAATCCACCACAACACCAAAACACCCCTCCCTCATGTAATGTGGTGCCGTCGTGCAAAAGTGGTGACTTCATTGTTAAAAAAGAGGGAAAACGCCAAAAAAGCGGGAAAACGCGAGGCCCGGTGTGGTTGTGGCGCCATTGGGTGCCGTTTTCCGGGACCATTTGCGTGACGGCTCAGGATACCTTAAGCTCTTATGCTATACTGTTGATTCTTTTATGAATGTGTTTCTACGTTGGATCCAAGAAGTGTTGGTTGAGAGTCCAATGTGTAGGATTATTGAGCCAACCAAGTCACTAGAAAGTGGTTTAGGCGTCTTTTATAAAGACTTGGGCAACTTTTGTAATCTTATGCAGATAAAAGAATATTGTTACTTTGGTAGAATCTGAACGAAAAACATCAATTCCTTTTACGTCACTGTTTTTGACTTTTTTCTGCATCTAAATTAAACGTATTATCTATCTCTGTTGTGTAGAAAGATTGGACCAAGATGCGAGTGGGATTTTGACAACCATGTGCAACCATTCATTCCATTGCTCGTGTATTTCAAAATGGACAGATTCTTCCTGCCCTGTAAGTATAGCAATGATGCTTACTGTCTTGTATGGTTTGTTCTGTGATGACAAGTGTAGATTATTTTACTTAAATTGTATGTTATTTGACACAAATCATTTAACCACACAAAGCATGTTAACCCTTATAGGGCTGGCCTTATGATTGATATTTTTTTCGTCCACATCCTTTTATAGGCCGTGCTAGTGATTTCTTAATTGGAGTTTATAACTGATATCTAAGCTCTCAGAAAATAAGAGTTAAGCTGTGTTTTTACATTTATATTCTTTATAACGTCTCAGTTAAGTTAACATGGTTTGATATTTTATGTTCTTGTATTACAATATGAGAAAGTTCTCCGTTCTTACTTCAATTCTAGTGGCTTCACTTTTGGAAAGGTTTCAGGCGTAAGGTGTTAAAACCCTCCCCTTACAAGATATCTTGCCTTAAGCGATGTGACAGTTATGAATTTGTATTTTATATTTATTTTACTAGCTCTTGTGGTGAATTGGTGATGTTCCTCTGAAACTCTAGTACCGTTTATTTTCAGAGTACTAGCTTTATTCATATCTTTTCTTACTTCCGTCAACTGCTAAGCTTAGCGCTTCACATTCGATAATACGGAGCCTTGGTATCACTTGTAATTCCAATTCTGGATGCCCATAAGCAATCAAATATGAATGTGATACATACTTGAATCAACCAACCTATCCCGCCCTTATAAGGAAGCTAAGTGACGTGTTCTTATAGATTATAGGAGTTTCCATGGATAACTGCACCTGTATCTGATATTGCACCCAGAATTACACACAGAGTTCTTGACTAGTGTGGCTTTGTATAACCCTTGTACAGTCGCTTTATTTTGAGGAGCATGAGAGATGTCACATAATGCGTTGAACTAAGGTTAACCACAGGTCATGGAACTGACTGACCGCTTGGAATTGCTTTACTTGGTTACCAAAAAGTTTTTCTTACGAGGCTCTGTATTCCTTATGTGTGGGAAGGCACCCTTCGTATCACAAGGCTAGCTTGGTTTTTTTAAAAGGAGTCCACCATCTTTGGTATTTCTTGGTTGCTACTCAAGATTTTGAAATAATTCATTGCAATATTTCTTCCATCATTAGAGCTTACTTTGCATGAGAAAACATGGTTTGGACCTCGGGATTTACTTAAGTGTGAAACAATAGATTTTCCAATGATTGTTTGGGAGGCTGTTACCCTAGGATGAAGAGCATTACCCCGAGATATTGATAGTAGTCAGGAACCCAATTAGCACACACACGGTCAATGTAGTCGATCACTTTCTGATTCCTCTCTTCTATGGCTAGTGAGAAGCCTTAATCTTAGCAAGGGGATATAACAGAGTAGGGGTATTCACAGAGGAGGGATCATGTACATAGATTGGGTCAGATGCTTTATTACTCAGTGGCTTAGTGTTGCGTAAGTGGCTATTACCTTTCTCACATCTAACATCCATAACTGTAATAGCATTTCTGAATCTGAAATTATGGCATCAGTGTATACACGCAGATATATTGAAAACCTAGAAAATATAAAATCAACATTTAACGAGCAGCCTAAATGTACAAGATTTTTAGCTTAGCAAAGTTTCTTTTCCCTTTAACGTTTGTTTTTTCCCTCCTAAAATTTCCCATATAATAGGTTAATGGGTTCGGTTTATATATTTCTAAATACGATATTGTAGATATGACATGATATACTATACCGTTTTTTAGTGTTCTTTTGTCATTAAACTCCAGAATCTTGATCATCATCTGGCTTCAAATAATTGCAGGTTTGTCGTTATTGTCAACAGCAGCCTGAAAAGTCCAAATGCTTGATTTGTCAAACCTCAGAAAATGTCTGGATATGTCTTCTTTGTGGTTTCGTTGGCTGTGGGAGGTACCAATTAGGCAATTAGTGTTTCTTGTTTTGTGGTTGTATACTTTTTTAGAGGAAACATGTTATGCCCAGTTACTTATGGCGGATTTGTTTCGGGTTATGTTTTATCCTTTACTTGTTAAATAAAAAATATGGCTTTAAAGGAAACCGGTGAAATGGGTCAAACGTCACCAAAAGTGTATTTATAATGCAATAAAACTCCTAAATCCTTTTATTAAAAAAATTATATTTAAATATGTATTAAATGTTCTGAAATTTGGAGAAAAAATGTTTCTTGTTGACCTAATCGTTTTGGGCAGTGGAATATTTCTTTCCGTTTGAATCATTACGCAACCCACCGTTCATTTTGCCACCTCAGCGTGATAGTAAGGTCTTTGATAGTAACCTTGTGATTTTGGTATAGGTATAAAGAAGGGCATGCCATCGAACACTGGAAAGAAACACAACACTGCTACTCTCTTGAACTGGAAACACAACGTGTCTGGGATTATGTTGGAGATAATTATGTTCACCGTTTAATTCAATCTAAAACTGACGGAAAGTTGGTCGAGTTGAATCACCACGAGCATACCAATGCTGATTGCACATGTGGATCTGAGCCTGGATTTAGAGAGGCTCTTTTGAATAGCCGAGTTGAATCTGTACTGCTTTTTTTCTCTCTTTGCGCTTTTAGCACAGCTCGATTTTTATTTTATTTACTTATAAATGAGTCTATGCGGGTCATGTTATTATCTCTAACTGGACGAGAGTCACCCATAGCCCCAACCTGTCTTAATCATTGAAAAATAGATTATATAGAAATACTACGATTTTTGTAACCATATTTGACATTCTGTCTTTTTTATATAAAGTTTTTTAAATTTCTGGAAATAAAGTTTTATGGGTCAACCCGACGCGACTCGTTATTACCTGTCCTATTACCAATTTACTCGACCCACGTATTTTGCCATCTCTAACTTTTCGCATCAACAAAATGATAGTGAAATTCATAAGTGCTCACTCTTGTCTCATTGCAGATTGTCAGTGAGTATAATGAGCTCCTCACTACCCAACTTGAGAATCAAAAGCTTGTAAGTTCACTGTTTGATCATGAAATGTACTATCATTTAATTTAGTATTTAATTCCTAAATAAGTCGTCAAGTAAACAAACTAGTCCAAAAATTTTCTGACCCATAAGAACTGCAATATGTCTGCATAATGACAAGATCTTTTGTTTTGTTTGGCAGTATTTTGAATCTTTACTCCTTGAATATGAAGAACAACATGAGCGGGATATTTCAGCTGCTGTAAGAGAATCTCTAAAGCATAATACAAAATTGCAAAAGATGCAAGCAAGGCTAGATAAAGGTCTCAAAGAGAAGAAGTTTCTTGATGATGTAATTGTTATCTGTCCCTACTTGTTCAGTTTGATGATTTTATACACAATGAAGAACATTCAGCAACTAATTCTTATTTTCTTTGGATGCTGTACCTGCAGATCAATGAGAATCTTACTAGAAACAAGGAGATCTGGGAAGGCATCATTGTGAAAACTCAAGAAAGGTATGGCTGACATGCAGTTTCAAATAATGCACAATCATATTGCGTGACACAGTTTATCTTGTTTGTGAAATTAGTATCCCAGAACTGTACAGTAGTATTAGTTTACTTATAACTAAAGGAGTAAATTGCACAAATCGTCCCTAAGGTTTTGCCAAATTGCATGTTTCGTCCCAAATAGTTTGAAATTTGGTTTGATTTTGGGACTATTTGTGCACTTTCAAACTATTTGGGACGAAACATGCAATTTGACAATACCTTAGGGACGATTTTTGCAATTTACTCTAACTAAAGTTATAAATGACTAAATGTATGTATCGAGCCAAAACAAGTACGGAGTATATCTTTTTGACCCGGGACACTTTCTCGTCAAAATCTTTTTAACTTTTTTTTACATAATTAATATGTCAAAATGTGATTACAAAACTTTTTTATTATAATATTAAACAAATTAATGAATTATATACGAGGTCCTATGGTTACAAGGGTAAATTTCGACTGGTCTGACCTGTTTTTTATTGCAATTCCTGTTTGACCAGTTTTCTTTTAGTTTGTCTATCGAACCCTGAATAAAGTATATGGGTCGAAATAGCAAACTCTGTATATGATGAACTGGCCATGTGTGATTTTTAGGGAGAAAGAGGCTTCAAGACTCAAGGATCAGAAGATTCAGGAACTGGAGTCCCAGGTAAAGTTTGGATGATCCTTTTAACTATTAAAATTTGTATTTCGATTATATCATTAACAAATATGCAACATTTACACATGGTGTGCAGCTTGAGGACTTGATGTTGTCTCTTGAAGAAACGAATACAGGGGAACAATCACCAACATCACAGAAGACAAAGGACGGGGATATCGTATCCCTTCAAATGAAGTTCTCGTAAAGTTACTGTACTAATAAAACCGAGCCAATATCTAAAGTAACTATTTTGTATAGATTTATTCTGAACATGATGAATAGATATAGGAGGTTTGTTGATTGTTTCAGTTTTTACCCGTTACATTTCACCCGCAACGGTTTTAGGTTTACATTATAAAGCGTTTGATGATTGTGGTTGTCGGAAGGGGTGGTCATAAAATGTCTTGTGGTATATCTGATTACAGTTTCATATGTTTATTGAAGGTCATGTTGCGCATCTTGACACATAGCTTAAAAATTTTACTTAGGTTCACTTAAACTTGTTCAACACTTGCCAAATCTAAGTTTGGTACGAAATGAAATTAAGGTGTTCTGGTTGAACTTTTGGAACCAATGTACTAAAAGAGAAGTCTAGCTTGTTTTATGGTGTCGGCATCCTTCACTTCCTTATATTTTGCTGCATTGCTTACATAATTTGCATTAAAGCATAGGTGTCATGACACACGATTTTAACACGATAAAAATCCATTTAAATCAACAAAAAAAAAAGACGGAACATGTTTTGGCTCAAGCGCTGGCTTCACAATTTGTTTGGCGCAGAGAGGTTCTGGTGAGGTGGCAGCGCTATGGCGCCATGCCACGTCTGCTTTGTCGCCAGCTCCAAAGCAGTGCACCCGATGCTCTAATTCAAGAACCACGATAACTTGATTGTACTGTTACATAAGCTCAGTTAAAACAATACCAAAGAATATCACAAAATCAGAAGCACTCGTTTTTTTTTTTTTTTGCGTTTTGGATTTGTTCCTATTTGATGGAATAATAAGCCTAAAAACTTGAGTTAAATATATGCACCAATTTAACAAAGCTAATTTCATTTCATTAAAAGCCCTAATAACCATTTCTTAAAAACATAACCAACCACAAATTACAAATTCATTAAACAAAGCCTAAGCCCTTTCACCCCTAATCCTCCTAGCCAACTGCATATCTTTGGGCATAATCGTAACCCTCTTGGCATGAATGGCACACAAATTAGTATCCTCAAACAACCCAACCAAATACGCCTCACTCGCCTCCTGAAGCGCAGCAACAGCCGAACTCTGAAACCTCAAATCCGTCTTGAAATCCTGAGCAATCTCTCTCACAAGCCTCTGAAACGGCAACTTCCTTATCAAAAGCTCAGTGCTCTTCTGGTATTTACGGATCTCTCGTAACGCAACGGTTCCAGGCCTGAATCTGTGAGGCTTCTTAACTCCTCCAGTTGCTGGTGCTGATTTACGAGCTGCTTTTGTTGCGAGCTGTTTCCTTGGTGCCTTTCCTCCTGTCGATTTACGCGCTGTTTGCTTCGTTCGTGCCATTTCTTTTTCTTTTTTTCAAATGATTGTTTTGATTTGTGAGTGAATGTTTTGGGACTGAAATGATTGTGTGTATTATTTATAGGAGTTCGAAATTTTGGGAAAAGATGGAGGGAGTGAATATGGGGCGTTGGATACATGAAGGATTAATGGACGGTGGAGATCTTTTGATGTGGGAAGGTGCGGATAGTGATCCGTGTGTGCTTTCTCAACGGAGTGTGATTGGTTCCTATGCTACCAAAGGAAGTACGGAGTAAATATTTCAATTAGCATCAAATTTTGGCCATCTTTAAATTTATTTTACAATCATATTATTGGTGTCTTTATTTTTTTTATTCTTTTTCCTTTATCGGCAAATCATTTTAAACTTTTTTTCACTCTGCCTAATTTTGTTTCATGATCAATTGCTATAGGGTTCTAAAAGACGCGTATAGCGGCGCTAAGCCGGCGTCAAGTCGTGAGGCGCGACGTTTACGTTACAAAATAGATCAGATTTTAGGCGTGACGTGAGTTGAGGCGTAAAAAGGCAGGCAAAGACATAAGGCGTGGCGAGTTTTTTTAAAGTGTTTAGGGGATTTTCTAATATATGAGATTTAGACTTGAGTTTACTAATAGTTTGGATTGAGATTTGAATTTTAGTAATATTTACCACTTATATAATTATAAAATACGATATAAATCTATAAATCTATAAATATTTTTGCCGCCTTAAGTCACGCCTTAAAAACGTCATGTCGCCACGCCTCACGCTAAAGCTTGAGGCATAGCTATGTCGCGACGCCACGCCTCACGCTATTTATGACTTTGGTTTTAATATGATATAGGGTATGTTTGACGAAATGGGTTGGGGCTTGGGCTGTGGTTGGAGCTAGGGCTTATATTATAAGGAGTAAATTGCAAAAATGGTCTTTCTGGTTTGGCAAAATTGCAGATTTGGTCCGTCAAATTTTGAAATTGCAAAAAACGTCCTTATTTTGAAGGTTTGGTTCCACTTTTGGTCCTTGGTCGACTTGAAATGACTAAAATACACCTCTGCAATTTGGCCAAACCATAAGGACCATTTTTGCAATGATAAAAAAAACTTTAAAAATTTTAAAAAAAAACTGTAAGAATTTTTTTTTAATTTTTTTTTATTTCGGTTTCAGTTTACGTGTAATAATTAAAAAAATATTATATTTTATTACGGTTTCAGTTTACGAGCAATAATTAAAACAAAAAAAAAATTAATATTTTTTTTTTAATTTCGGTTTCAGTTTACGAGCAATAATAAAAAAATTAAAAATTTAATTTTTTTTATTTTGGTTTCAGTTTACGAACAATATTAAAAAGAATTAAAAAAAATAAATTTTTTTTATTTCGGTTTCAGTTTACGAGCAATAATAAAAAAAAATTATTATTGCTCGTAAACTGAAACCGAAATATAAAAAAATTAAAATTAAATTTTTTTTTTATTATTGCTCGTAAACTGAAACCGACATAAAAAATTTAATTTTTTTTTATTATTGCTCGTAAACTGAAACCGAAATTAAAAAAACATAAATTTTTAAAATTTTTTATTATTGCTCGTAAACTGAAACCGAAATTAAAAAAAAATAATTTTTAATTTTTTTTTAATTATTGCTCTTAAACTTAAACCGAAATAAAAAAAATAATTTTTAATTTTTTTTTAATTATTGCTCGTAAACTGAAACCGAAATAAAAAAAAATACAAAATAAAATTTCTTACAGATTCTTTTTTAATTTTTAAAATTTTTTATTATTGCAAAAATGGTCCTTGTGGTTTGGCCAAATTGCAGAGGGGTATTTTAGTCATTTCAAGTCGACCAAGAACCAAAAGTGGAACCGAACCTTGAAAATAAGGACGTTTTTTGCAATTTCGAAATTTGACGAACCAAATCTGCAATTTGGTCAAACCACAAGGACCATTTTTGCAATTTACTCTATTATAAGCCGAAGTTAAAATTTGTATTTTTGTAAACTTGTTTGGTAAATGGGTTGGAGCTTATTATTGCAAAATTACTAAAAAATAGATAATTAAATGAGTTTTTTATATATCTTAGATATTTGTTAGTAAATAAGTAATTTACGGTTCAAAAACCTCGATCTAAAGTTGTAAACTTGTCTTTTGATTAGATGAAATTGTTACAATTAATCATAACTTACAATTAAGCTCTTTTATGAAAAATAACTAACTCTCCCTGTTTTATATGGGAGTGACTTTGTTACCTTAACAACTTTAGTCCATGCACTTTATAATAGTGCTTAAAAGCATGCATGAAATATTTATCTTGAAACAACTTGAAGTATAAATCAACTCTTGATGAACTTCATCTTGAATGTAGATTTCAATCATTGAAATGTTGATGACAAAAGATCTTGAATAAGACGATATCGATTGAACTTATCTTTGTAGAAGATTTAAACACTTGACATTAACTTTGAATCTCCATGTCTTTTTCTCCCTAAATATCCAGCGTTTGAAGACTAACCAGTCTTAAAGAGAAACCAAATCATATCTTCTCGATCAAACTACTTTGGAATAATGACTTCTTGATTTCATTTTATTCACTAACGCAAGAATCTTCTCATGATTGTCAACCAAAATAATTTCTCCCCCACATGATAATTATGATACATCATGAGCATCATGAATATGTAAGCTTCAGATTGATAATCATTAAAAGAATACACAATTAAAATCCGTGAAGTAGAAGTCGAAAATCAAAATTTCCCTCGAAGAATAAAAAAATCTCCCTTTATTGGCAAACACACTCCCCCAAAATAACCAATAGCCTCCCATAAACCATCAAACTTGATCGCTATCATTCTCGTGAAGGTTGAAAGTTGACTTTTGACGGTGTAAGACTTGTTGAAGTTGTAATGCTTGTGAAAGGTTAAGATGTTGTTTCGTTGTAGAAGATGAATGTAGCAATATCAAAGTAGTAACAATCGCCCAGCTTGACTTTACTGTTGTAATCTATGTTTCACGAGATGATGCTAAGAAACCATCGTTGGGTTACCCCCTTAATTGACATATAGCAGCGGAAGCTAAATTGGGGTATTACTTCATGAATCAACAGTCATAATCATAGAAAACGAATCAAAAGAGACATTTTGGAAAATTTAGTTATCATTGAATATTATTTCAGAGTTTTACAAAAGGAGGTCCCAAAATACATATGAAAACATAGAGTTTGAATGATAACAAGTTGGACGTCCTTAAGTCCAATGCCACTCCGTGCCATATGTTGCTCAATTACCTGAGATAAACATACTAAAATGGTCAACACAACGGTTGAGTGAAATTCACAGTGTTTGAAATGTAATAACTGAATACAAGTCATCATAAGTGATAATAATTGTACAACCACAATTATCATGGAAAACAATATCATATTATTGCACTAGGCTCATAACACCGAAACCTTAAGATATTCACAAGTTATTGCCCCAGCGGATGCTTTGCCAAACACCCGGAGTTCCTCAAATGAAATGCGTCCGTATGGTAGTGCGTTGTTATCTACCCAGACGGGGAAGTTCAGTCCCAATAGATCTATTCACGGCATTCGCGCTTACTCAACTAGTACGTTCGGTTACAAGTAATTAACGGTTTATGATAGCGGGGCCTTATGGCAAATGGAGGTACTTAGGCAATAATATATCAGGATAGCATACGGTTGAAAATACTTGTATTCATGGTTTATAGCATGTATCTCCTCACGGGATTTAGAAAACATGTAAAGGTGGGACTATGTGTCACACCCCGCCAAGGCGGAAACGCGAGGCGTAAACAAGAATGGATATCATCACAACGCATGGTGTCTATATAGAGAATACTAAAATGAAAACTAAAGTAAAGCAAAGACACAAAGTGTCATAACAATACCCAAAACCTAATGGTGTCTTTATTAATGAGAAAGAGGTCTCGTCAATAAATGACATGCAAAACATAATCCAAACAATTCATGCAAACGCATTTATTCAAACAGAAAGCATAAAGAAACTCTAAGCATCCTACGGTCTCTTCTAGCCACTTCGCTCTATCTTAGCACCATTAAGCTCACCTGAAAATGATGCTTAAAACGTCAACATAGTTGAGCGAGAATCATAGGTTTACGACATACAACAATATCTAAAAAAAAACTTTTAAATTACTGCCAATTACCAAAACAATTCATGACACCAAGGTAACCACAACGGACGAACGTGCCCACCGATCTACAACATATCACGCATATGTCGCTACATGGCCTCATATTAGCTCACGCAGTCTTACCACCGTCACACCTCGTTTTGCATATTGGGATCACAATACCAATCAAATCATATCCGCAACACAATCGGACGGAACGTGCTCACGATCCAATACACATAACTACAGCAAGCTTAAAAACATTTTTGACATGATACAAGCATCATTCTCACCCCAAAATAACATGAGAAAAAGGGGCTATGAAACTCACCTTTGCTTAGCTTTCCAAAAGATTCCAACAAAAAGCTTCACAAACAACTAGCACAAATCTAAACAACAAAATAACTCGTGTTACACGCTACTAAGCCAAAAGCTTAATGCACATGTAACAATCATATGATGGATGTCTAAGGTGTTCTATTAACCCCATGGGTCACCCCGACACCATACCCAACTTTAACCACTTCGTTAACAAGTTTCACTAGTTAGTCACAATTTGTTCAAAACTGCAGAATTTTAACGTGACTTAACGTACTCAAAACCTCTACTTACTGACCTCCATAATTCATACCAAAAATCACCTATGTTCATTTATGAGTATATTAACTACCTCATGATTCCCAAGAGCCATTTACATGCACAAGTACTCCTAAGAAAATCAAACTTCAAAACAGTCCCAATTCGGATCTGTTTGCACACTAAAAAGTTTGGACCTAAAAACCATACTTAGACTCCAAATCAGAAGCTCTCCTTTGGGGGATTTCTAATAGACACATAGAACTAAACTCCTGTAGAAGGGCTAAGCTAAATTCGAATTTTAAGTGGGGGTTTTATACCTCGTAATCTGACCTAAATCTGACCCGTATTTACTGCTTTGACAACTTTTCTTGCAACCAACGTTTGAATGACTTCCCGACCTCAAAAACCTTCGAGGCCGGATGTTCTGGAAACTAGACTCTCTGAGCTACATCATAGGCACCGGAAACTTGACAAAAGCTATTACCATCATTGAGATATCAGCCAAACAACACAGCCCTAAATTCTGCCCCAATCTAAATCAAATTCTAACGCGATCTAAACCCTAACGAATACACCCATATGATCCTAATTAAACCCTAATCATTATAACATGTTTATTATATCATTAATTACAGATGTTATGAAACCCTAATTATCCATCATAATAATTATTACATGTTTTTAATGATAATTAACTCAAAGGATTATAATTTATACCTTAAATCTTCGAATCTTGAACACAAAAATCACCAAACTTGAAAAAAAATATTTTTCTTCTTCCTCCTTTGATAAAATTCGGCTGGGACAATTAAAAACAAGGGGGAGAAGGGTTTTTGGTATTTATAAGGTTTACAAAAAGGTTTAGGATAGATATCTTTTACCAATTTTAATTAGAGTAAGATTTGTTTTCCTTTTTTTTCTTTTATCCTAAAAACCGGCCGATTGGCCTTATTTATATTTTTTTTATTTTTTTTATTTATCTATTAATTACTTAATTATTAACATTACCTTAAGTTTTTATAAAAACCTTAGCTTGCTTGCGCATACCTTTTTGCTTAAACGCAATTTACTAGACTTTTAAAAATAAATAACTTTTTATTTTTATTAACCCTAACTTTCCAAAAATAGAAATTTCATTTCTTTCATATTCTAACTACTAGAACCTAATCTTATCCTAATATTACTAACACAAAAATACATATACGTATAATTACTTACACAATTAACGCGAAACCGCTTCAATCACCAAAATCATTTCCTTGTCACTAAAAGTGAACGAAATGAACTCGACAAAATCCAACACAAATCCAATCCCAATGAGACGATCACGCTCAATGGATTGATTATCAAATCTCACATATCCCACACAACACACATAAACACATATAAACACATATAACACATAACCCATTCATTGCAACAGATACATAAGTCAACACTAATAGTTTGACTAACCTGCTCAAGTCATGGTTGTCACAGTATCCCCTCCTTTAGGAAATCTCGTCCCGAGATTTAACCAAAAGGTTCAACTCTATCATTACCAAACAATAAATCGAGGATACTTATCTTTCAAGTAGTCCTCCCATACCCATGTTAACTCAAAGTTACACTTTGAATTCCAACTAACTTTCACAAGATATCTTACTGCTAACCACTTTGCCTGCCCACAAAAGGGTACGCATAGCAGCATAACCGCTCCAAACGAAAAGAAACATCCAACTACCTGAACCTCGCCCGTCATCGAGGAGACTCGTCAAAAACCTTAAGTTGCGTAACAACGTCATTTACAACCCGGTCTCGCAACTCATCAAACAAGAACTGTCTTGAACCCAAGTTATAAGTTGTTACAAAGCCCAACGTTTTTGAAAAATCGGCTCGACTTCGAGTTTATTCATAAAATAACTTTAACCAAAATCACACAAACACATCTAAGGGCATACTAAGGTCTACAAGAAACCTTACGTACCCAACTTTAACTAAAAACTCCCAATGATCCCTTGCTCAACGAACAAGTGTGGATACTCAGTTTACCTGAAGTCCTAAAGACCTCGCTTCGAGCCCAAATGGACCTTAACTACCACCATTCTGCTACATTTTAACCTCTTAACTTCACGGTCACTATTCTCAACAGGTTCCTCAACAAAACGAAGAGTTTTGTCAACCTTGATCTCATCCAATGGCACATGCAGACTAGCATCCGCCAGACATTGTTTTTAGGTTTGACACATGAAACGTGTCATGTACTCCACTCAATTCCTTAGGAAATCTCAACCGATAAGCTACAGGACCGACTCTTTCAAGAATCTCAAATGGCCCTACATACCTTGGTGCTAACTTACCCTTTTTCCCAAAGCGAATTACACCTTTCCAAGGCGACACTTTTAGCATAACCCGTTCTCCTACCTCAAACTCTAACGGTTTGCGCCTATTATCAGCACAGCTCTTTTGACGGTCTCTCGCCGCTTTGAGCTTCTCTTTTATCAACACCACTTTATCAGTCGTCTCTTGAACCAACTCAGGTATAATCAAACTAATTTCCTCAATCTCAGCTCAATTAACAGGCAACCTACACTTCCTTCCATACAATGCTTCAAACGGAGCACACCAAATGCTCGAATGATAACTACAACCAAAATCAATAACACATGCCCTCATTATATCTTCCCAAAGTCTGAATCATACATTCACTTTGTCCATCCGCTTGAGGATGCTAAGCAGTACTCAAATCCAATCGTGTCTCTAACACTTTCTGCAGCGTCTGCCAAAACCACGAGGTAAATCATCCATCTCAATCTGAGTTAATCGTCACTAGAATTTCATTCCTTGCTATTATCTCATCAATATAAATCCTTGCCAACTTCACATCTTGAAATTTTCTTGTATAGCTAGAAAATGAGCTAACTTGGTCAGTCAATCGACCATCACCCAAATCACATCATACCCACTACTTTGACCTTGAAAATTTAGTAATAAAATTCATGGTGGTTCTATCTTATTTTTAACTCAAGTAAACAGGCCTATTGCAGTAAGACAAAAAGTCTTTCAAACGACACAAGGCTTTCACCTCTTAAACAAATCCAAACAATTGCTTGAACAAAGGTAACTATATATTTTTACTACACGTTGCGAAACCATACATGTCTCCAAGGTTATAGTACGTCTTATCCGCTCTCGGATGTACCAAGTACCTTATGCAATGAGCCTCATCCATTACTACCGTCCTCATCATTCCCTACTAACAGAACTCATATACGATCCATAAAGTACAAACTCTCATCTCCTATTCTTCCATCTGTTTGATCCTATAAACCATGTAGTATTTCTGCGAGTACGTTCTCTTGCTTGAACGCCTCACTTTGGGCTGTCAGTATCATTCCTCTTACTCCATACTGAATGGTCATAGCCATCGCTCAAACACGTCTAGGTTTCACTCGTTCCTTCCTACTTAACAACGCACAATCACCATCATTTGCCTTACTAGCGAATTTCGTACTCATACTCACTATACAATTTAATTCCATAAGGTACTAACCATCATCTTCCCTATTTTTCCATTTGGTTGGTCCAGAGTCACGCACAGCAATTGCTGCTGCGCGTTCCTTCAACCTTGACGCCTCACTTGAAGTAGCCAATATCTTGTCCCTTAATAAACACTTGACTGATAGTCATGGACTTTGCTCTACTCGTCTTAGTTTCACTCTCCCTTCTACTCCACGGATCAACCACTACAATACATTCGATTAATCGGAAGCGTCATAAACAAATCATACTTCAAAGTCCTGGAAAGCCTCTTTCGTTCTGCTGCGCCCCAACTCCATACTTCATCCCTCTCAGTTAGGAAGTATGGGTTTAACTAATCTAGAAAGTTTGCGATGAAATGTAGGTATGTAACCTGCCAATCCCCTAAGAATAATCCATATCACAGATGGTTGTCATAGGTACTATTTCCCAATTCTTCACTGCTTCACTCTTGAGTAAACTTAGCATAACAACTTCTCCTCCTTAGTAATTCCAAACTAACAACAAATGACTCCATTTCTTCTCTTTTAACAAACGACACTGGTGCATCCCCACGGAAAATGACTAGGTCATATGAAACCCTTGTCTTGCAACTCTCGAAGTTGTTTAGACAATTCTTGCATTTCCAAGGGTGCTAGACGATATGGAGACTTCGCAACTGACGTCGCTCCATGAACCAAATCTATGCGGAACTCAACCTGTCGTTGTGGTGGTCATCGACAAATCTTTCAGAAACACATCAATAAATCTCGTACGACAGAAATATCACTCAATTTTGGTTCATCTACCTTTGTGTTCATTAAGGTTTTCACGACTCCTTGAGTACGTTCACCATGAACCCGAAGTATCTCATCACCTTCCAACGGTATCCTAACCACCTTCTCATGACATACTATCCCAAACTTCCTCTTGGACAACCGGTCCATTCCCACAAGCACATCAAAGCTTCCATGACTCAACGGTATCAATGAACTCCAAGGGTTACGAACAATCGAATAGGATAACAAACGAATATCGAGTCAAAGGCTAGAATGCATATAGTAGATTCCACATATGTAAGTAGACAGTTGTGTCCAAATGACAAAAGAATCCTTTAGAAAGAAAGGAATACGCATATGCACCGAGTGAAAACGCTACTAAGCAAAATCAACAGACGTACCACGACAAATGAAACACATAAAAAAAATATCAATACAAAGACGGAAAGTTCTTATACCAATTATCGACTTGTACTCAGAAAGACCAAATTAAATAAAGTTTTTTAATAAAAACAATTTAAATTAAGTAAGTCACTTAAAGTAAAAAAAATCATTTAAATAATAATAAAAATTGGTCTTAAATGAAATCTTTGAAAGAAAAAATTCATTCTGGTTTGTCATAAAAAAATCTAAAGAATGGTATCTAATGGTGTATCGACCTTACCACTATAATCACTTTTAACTTTGTTATAAAAAATAAAATTTATTAAACCTCTTAAAAAATTTTATAATCCTAGGGTTTGTAGAGGACCAGTGGGTTAAAACATATTCTTAATAACGAAAAGAATAATTTAGAGAAAAGCACAATTGTGTATCTCAAACGACGTGTAGCGACAGCTGACGCGGTGGGGGTCCACAGGTGGATGTGTAATATAGAGAATATTGTGAGCACGTAGCGATACGTTGAAGGACGAGCGGGTATGATTAGAGAGCAGCCACGGGTGGCACCAGGCATATGACAATCTCAGTACAAGTACATTGCGGCTGGGAAGCGGCAGTTGTGATTCTAGTTACAAGTACACGGAGGCCGCTGTACAGACGCTCCACAACTGCTCTACAGATCTGAGACTTACGATAGTTAAGAGAGGAACGACACTCACTGAAGCGTCATTACATCAGGTAACACACGCAACATACGTAGGAGATAAAAACCTCTCAGATGTCACACACGCCACCAAAACACACACATCTCACATCTGCAAGTCACGTCTACTCAGTACCACTCTGCGAAGAAAACGTATACTTCTCTCCAAATAACGGATCAACCAGAGCAAACCTAAACAGCAACGAACTAACACGCGCAACGGGTTCGAAACTAAGGGATATACAAAAAAGGGAGTAATGATCCACACTAACTAACGTATCAGGGAAAACAATTAGGTGCTTAAAAGGAAATCCAAGGGATACGCCTATGGGGGGGAGGACGAGTAATCAATGCAATGAAAGAACTAACGAAACGCACCTATATCCGAAAAAGCAGATTCCGAACAACCAATATACATCGAGACGTTGAATAGGAAAATCGGGTATCCTTACTAACAAAGTACGATGAAGGGATGCTAAGCTTAAACTTAGGAAATCCGAACAAACAACCGAGCAAAAAAACCGAACAACCTCTATAATAGCAATACTAGGTATCCACAAATACTAGATTAGAAGGGAAACTTACAATCTATAGCAACTCATCTTAACAATCAGACCAATTAGGTAAGAGAATAATTCTCGTACCATACCTCATCCTTATCATGAATACAACATATGCAATAAAAAAAACACATTACACTACCACCTACATTCAAACACAAATAAATGCAATCATGTCACAAGTCTACGCGTGTGATGCCTTTATAATTATGTTGGCCACCATAATTATAAGTGCCTCCTTTCACACGTGTACTTACTTCCAAGATTACCCATATCAATCATAATTCCACAATATAAGCACATATACCACATTGCACATCTTAAACCACTCCAACTTAACACAAAATAAGAAAAAATATAAAAGACAAGCTCTATCAAATAACTACTTACTTATATCAAATTAAAATCGAAACGACATAAAGGAACAAAAATCTCGCAACAATTCCCAAAATACGAAATATCTGAAAGAAATAATCAATAACAACATGACGGGGTAAAGGACGGGATAAACTTATGATAGGGCCTAACTTGGTTGACTTTGCCTTCCGTAAAAAATCACACTGACTCTGCGGGTCCAGCCCTATTACGCGAATTCAACAAACGATCAACTATCTTATCTCCTTCGGTTCCACAAGAGGCTCCTTATAACGCTTAAGTCCAGTTGGGAAAACGGTTCCCCAACGAGACTTCTTACGGGTGGGGGAAAAACATAGCTAAAATACTAAGAAAGTAATACATATCATATCCAATAATGGTAGGCAAAATAACTAAAATGACAACTTAGCAAAATACTGATATATATAAGCTATGCAAAAATAAAGGGAAGCATAGCAGTTATAACATTAACCATCTTAAGCCCTAAATGCATCTTACATGAAGGACTCTTAGGTATAGATGTGAACAACCTCACCAAAATCAGTCGCAGCGGAATGTAACATTGGGGTGCTACTCAAGTACAAAAATCAAGATATAGAAAACGACCTTAAATGACCGTTAAAATAAGTTTCATTCCATGTCATAACAAAAGATCATAGTTTTCACGTTAGATCCCATAGTTTGATAAAAAGACATTAGATTTTATAAGGAAAAAAGGTTTCCCATTGAATTTAAGAAATCAGAATCCCTCTAATATATATCCGTCACGGCTCCCATCCAAGCTTATGCCTCAGCACCTGAGATTAAAACATGCTAAAACGTCAACAAAATTGTTGAGTGAATTCATAGGTTTATCAGGAAATAGCGTGGACCACAAGATCGAAGTAATAGTAGACTATGAAACACATTCAATAGTCCAAAAACAGGTATTATTGCCCTAAGCTCATGACACCGAACCTTAACGTAATAAACTGTAAGGCAAACATACCTTGAGGTTTTGTGCCCAACACGGATACAATGTTACAAAAACTCCTAAACTAACGAATTTTTCTCAATACAGATGCAGTCCAAACATCCTAACGAATTTTCCACTGAATGTTAAATGCGTCAATGTCAACTAGAAACCACAAGCCTAGACGGGGATGGTCCAGTCCCGATAGATCAATCCATAACACTGAGCGTAAACCCAGCAGGTTAATTAACGTTCATGATAAAGGGCTAGCGGCAGAAGGGTACTTAGGCAATAATGTAATCAGGAAATAGCATACAGTTTTGAAAACACTTGTGTCCAAAGAAATCAAGCATGTAATCTCCCCCGAATTTAATAAAACAAGTAGTAGAAAAAGGGGCTACGAACTCACACTTGAGTGAATTAATCAACAAGTATTCAAAATAGAAAATGCGTCACCGAAGAATCCGGAAAGGCAACCTATTCCAATATAGGTCGAATAAGTACTAAACACTTGATTTTTATAGTCCATAAGCTCATCATACTAACGTTCGGGCTATCATAATTAAGAGCAATCGTGTAGTGAACGTATGAGGAGCTAGGACACTTAAATTTAAATCGTAAATCCAACAAACTCGTCGATACGCCCACCACCGAGAGGCCTCATTATGAAACTCCCTAGTAATATAGTACTTTGATAACTATTAGCAACGTATGAATCCTATATAGCTACTCACCGTCTACTCCTGTTTGCGAAATAATTTTTAAATTGCATTTGCTAAATATTTTTCTGTATTGAACTCGTATAATCCGAATATATTATTCAATTGTATCTTTGTAAAATAATAATTTATAAAAGTTTAAGGACATGTATAAATATTATACAAATGATCTAAAATGGTTTCGCAAAATTGTAATTAAAGAACGAACCAACACTATTCACTTCTCTGGAAATAGTGCACAAGTAAAAAATAATGCGTACTTTCTCGTTTAAAAGCCCGTTTCTTACGTTTCTTATGTCCCCACATATTCGTATTAATGTCGAGTTAATCAAAATATAAACATTTAAAATTTTAGTTTTTCTGATGAAATGTGATTTTTTTAACTGTTCAAAACAGATATATACTTATTTTTATAGTTTTGTTATCGTAAACTCGTAAAACGCCGTATTTTATTCGTTTAGCGTTCGATTTTTTAACGATACTTTTCGAGTACAAATCTCGTAATTAAAAGGTTATATCATATTTTGATGTTTTAAAAATATCACTTCAGTAATGAATAGTAAGGATTTTAATAAAAATATTTTATCAAAAGTATGTTCTCGTCGTAAAACTCGTACTAACGTATCTTTTTCGTTAAAATCCGGTTTTTCCGAGTTTCCCTATCATTTTGGAATCGTCATGAGGCTATATTTTTATGTAATGTCAAACCCACTGTATGCAAGTCGAAATCAAATCACACCATTTTATTATCCAAGTGTGTTCATTTATAAAGAGTTTGTTTTATTAACTTTATAAACCTAAATTTATACAAAATCATGTTTATACTTAAACAACATGTCAACATATTTATTAATCCATTTTTCCATGATATATATAACAATATGACATAAGAAAAGTGTGTAAATTCATAAACATAAGCGAAAACTCTTTTTACATATTAAAAATCCTAAGTGGTGATATAGTTATATAAAACATGTAAACATATAAAAATGATGAAAGTAAAGACATGAAGGTTTTTAGATAACCTTATTATGATGTAAGATGATGAACCAAAGTATCTAAACTTATGTTTAATATAAAACCCTAGATTTCCATTTTAAAACCCTAGTTTCACTTTTCTTGATTAATACTTGAAAAATGTTAGCCAATGCTTGAAAATACCTTAGAATATATTAGGATAGATGTATATAGGAGTGTATAGGTTGAATAAAATTGCTATGGATTTGGTAGAGTGCTTGATAATTGCCGAAGCAATATAGAGATGTGGAGAGAAAGATTGTGAAAATTTACTAATATGTATTTACATCTACGAATACTTAGCTAGTTACTGCAATGTTAAAAGGTATATACGTAGTCAAAGAACATGTATGGTCAATAGGAATGGGTCTTAGTCTTTAGGATGGTCCCATGGTTATGGCCCATATTCAAAGTAAGCAAGGTAAGGATTGAGTTTAATGAAGTAAGGGTATATTTGACGACAATGGATGAGTTTTTATATACTACTAAGTACATAAGTTGCAATGAATTTCGGCAATACATATGTATATAGAGGATATATTTTTGTAATTTTTTGTATTGGGTATAAAAGTGGTTATTTGTTGAAGCGTAGAAAAGTTTTTTGTGGTTCGAGAGTGCCTAAAAAACGAAATTTATTCGCGAAACGTATACACTTACGACCAACAAAAATAAAATATAAAAGTTAATTATTACTTTTGCAAAAAATAGATATAATAGATGTCTTGACATAAACTTTAATTGGTTTGGTGCCCGTTTACGTTGATTGTTGATTTTTAGTTTACGCGATTTAACGTATCGATTAAAATTAAAAGCGAACGCGTACGAGAAAAAAAAAATAGTGAAAAATGACAAAATGAATGATGTCATAAAATGACCTGAAAATACGGAATGTTTACAGTCTCCCACCCCTTCCGGTTAGAAGATCCTTGCCTCAAGGCTCAAGATGCGGCACTTGAGGAAGGTAACGGGTTCGGAGAAAAAGATTTCTGATATTTCTTCCGGAATAATGTTGATGAAGAGGTGTAGATAATTAATTATTATTATTAACACGGAAAACATACTTTACATTATATCGGGTGTTTTGCCAAACACCCACTTTTTACCCATTTCACATTCTTCATCTGACCTATTTGCATACATTTTCATACATGACTATAACAAGGACTTTGACACATGACAATAACGATTATAAACCATTTACATTACTTTGGGGGTTCAACAGCGTTTCGAGCTCGATATTTAATACTAAGCTCTAAGCATAAACCAACACTTCTAGTCTTTGCTTCCAAATCTTATCCTTCATTGCCTTGAACCTACAAAACATTAAACATCTAAACCGTAAGCAAGAGGCTTAGTAAGTAAACGGCAATTCATTCATCACATAAGCATCATTCTCATTCATCATTGGTCCATAAGACCACTTTTCATCATTATTAGCACATAGCAATTAAAACAAATTACATCAAATCATACAATATCATTACTTACCTTAAATTGGTCAAATTAGACTTAACCACAATCTTGGCTAGATTCCCAAACTAGCCTCTAATCTACTTCTTAGTCTAAGTTCTTTACCAAGGCTTCCTAACTTTCATTATATTAAACACATAACACATATAATGATAAAATCAATACAATAGCACATTATAACTGGTTTACTTACTTTAGCTCCAAAGCTAAGTTTATTATTAACATCATCACCATCATCCATGCTAGCCATCCTAATTCCATAATCATCACATATTATTAACACATTTAAGGAATACTATAATAAGGGTTTATATAACCCATTAGCATATTTCCATCCTTAATCATCATATGATCACATCATGATCATATGATGAATGAATATTCCCAATTACTTTACATTTAATCATCAATTAACCTTAGCCCATAATCATAAACACCTTAATACTTGGTTTAGAAACCCAATTACCCAAAACCGCCAATTTGGGTATAGAAACCCTAACCCTTAATCCTTTAATTAACTTAAATACAGTTTACTTACTTGTGTAGTAACATAGACAGGGCTTATCTCCTTGAATGGGACCTTAATTCTTTCTCAAATAATCATCAAGTTATACATGGTTTCCCTCCTTTCTTTCTTTTTGGTTCAACACAGACTCAACACAATAAACATATAGAGTTGTGTGGAAGACTCCAGGAATTTCGGACAACTTTTTAGTTTTGGCCGAGACACGAAAACAAACAGAAAAGGGCTGAAATAACCTCGAAAAATTTTGAACACAACGCGTACCGGCCCATGAATAATTAAATTTATATTTAATTACCACTTTTTATTAAATAAAAATATTTAATAAATTAGTTAATATTTATCCAATAGCGTTTATTTAAAAACGCGAACGTTGAAATTAAAGTTTTATTTTTCGGACAAAGCTTACTCGCGACACCCAATGGTACCAAATAAATAATAATGATTTAAATATATTTTATAATATATTTTATAAAAATATTTATAAAATATTAGTCGAGTAAATACTCATTTTCGCGGGAAAAACAATTTGGAAAACAATGGCGCAATTTTCGTATTTTGAATCAATTGTTAACTAGCCGAGACGAGTCCCGAACCATTCTTTCACAAAAGTTACATTTTTGGTCCCTGGGGTAATATTTTTAACATCTACCCTAGACTATCATGCACTTGTTACATTGTTTTCAAACTTTATAATATATATATATATATATATATATATATATATAAATCATATAATATATATAAAATATATATAAAAATATATATATATTATATATATATATACATAAAATTAGGTTATACTCATTTCTTTTTATACTAGCCTCATCTTCACCTCCTCTCTCTCTTTTTTCAGCCGCCGGCATCGCTCCGGCATGCTCCGGCCACTACCACAACCATCATCATCCCCATACATCATCATCACCACTTGCCACACCGCCGCCGCAAACCTCCATAACCATCTCTATCACCTCGTCACTCTCTCCATGAGGGTGCGTTCGGTTCTGTTTTTAACCTACGAAGGGTGATTGTTTGGTTGGGTTTGATTCGGCACCACGAAGGGTGTGTGTGGTTTGGTGTAATAACATCTAAAAGGGTATGTTTTATTTGGGTTTTAACACCACGAAGGGTGCGTTGGTTTGACAGAGTAACCACTGAACCGGGTGCGTTTGGGTTTTATAAACCCATCGTGAGTCTGTTTGACTATTTAAAAACCCATAAGGTGCGTTGGGTTTAGCTTTAACAGCGAGTTGGGTGCGTCAGGTTTCATGGTTTGCACCAGCAGAGGGTGTTCAGTGTGGGTTCTTTTTCGCAGATTGGGGTGCATGTGGTTTTCACAGCGAGTGCGTTTGATTTCGTGGTATATCACCACCGGGTGCGTCGGTTTGGGTATAACAGCCAAAGGGCCGGGTTCGGTTGTGTCCAAGGCACCAACGAGTGCGTTGGCCTTCCTACTCGCATAAGGGGGCGTTTGGTTTACGGGATAACAGCCCAAGGGGGTGTTTGTTTTTGGTTATAAACACCCACATAGGGTGCGTTTGGGCTGAGAATCAGCCAAGAGGTGTGTTTGGTTTGACAAAAATGCCATTAGGGTGCGTTTGGCTGCTGTCGAACACCAAGAGGTGTGTTTGGTTTGGTTAGTTTTATAGAAACGGGTGCGTATGGCTGTTAAAACAGCCATAGGGCGCGTTTGGTTTGCGGGGTAACACCCAAAAGGGGTGTTTGGTTGTGCAGTCAACAAAAATAGGGTGCGTTTGGTATAGTGGCAGCAATAGGGCGCGTTTGGGTGAGCAGTTTCAATAAGGGTTTGTTTGGTTAATGAAATTGATTAATGAAAATTATTACAAGGTTTTAATAAATATTAAAACTGGATAAATATTATTTGGTGGTTTTTAATCGGTTAAATAAATATAATCCTTAATAATTGGTTTAATTTAAATATAATGGTGTATATATATATTATATCTAAACACGCGGGCATTTGAAATATTGAAACGCGATTGATTTCAATATATATTCATTAACTGAAAACGTTTAGTTTTGCGAAAATGGAAAACGATTTACAAACGGAAAAGTCATGACGAAAATTTATATAATTTTCTATATTCACGATTTACTAAAACTTTATTAATTTAGAGAAACGATAAAAGGAATTAAGATATGTTTAAGATATATTAAATGGTATTATACAATAACCTGGACAACGAGCGAAAACTATACTTTTACAATAAGGCGAAGTGTTTTAGACACGACCTGTTAAAGAAATGAAACATAATTTATAAAATATTAAATTATATTTTATAATGGTTATAAACGGTTATCAACTTCGGTTGTTTAAGTTATAATAGTAAGACATGTGTCAACCTTTATACAAAGTCTTTTTATTAATTAATTTGATGTCGAACTAATTGATTTAATTAATCACATTCATTATATAACACCTACAAGGTATTATATACTTTTCGTTAAACTTTGGATTGATTGTCTTTGTGATATAATTCACGGTAGGAATTATATAAGGGTTATTTTTCATAAGTAATATATAAGGAATATATATTACACACTTTGCGTATATTGTTAATTTATTTATTTAACCAACCACCAAACCATTGCAACATCAAATCTAAATAATTTTACCAACGTGTCGCGTTGATGTAATCATCCATCGGGAAAACCCAGACGCATTATCCTAGGCTAGTGGGACTTAGCTGTTGAGATTAGTTACTACTTCTTGGTCGGGCCGTTTCAGTTTCCGTTTTGTCTTGTACTCAACGTGTACATTCCCGCCAATCGTTCTTCGTCATCAATGTGAGTTTATAGCCCCTATTTCACTTGTGTTATATTTATTTTACAAATCTCGGGGGAGAATACATGCTCAATACAACTTGTTTACATATTCGTTTATAATATCTCTCTCATACTATTCTACACATTTGGTTTACATACTTGATTTTACAATTCATTACAGACACAATTACATGGTTGATTACAAACTTGGTGTCATACCTTGTCACATACTCATTTGCATACATGTTTACGAAATTGTTTACATACTCATTTCGAATTCAACTACTTGATTTATATCACACTATTTTCTACTTATGGATTTAAGTACTCAAAGTTATTTACGAATACAATGGTAAATTTTTATTGGACACAAGTGTTTTCGGTTATCATCTCCTGTTTACGTGTTTGCCTAAGTAACGTAACCCACCATTGCCCATTATCATGAACTGTTAAATACTCTTTACATTATATCAGGTGTTTTGCCAAACACCCCCTTTTTACCCATTTACCTTCTTCATTTGACCTATTTGCATACATTTTCATACATGACTATAACAAGGACTTTGACACGTGGCAATAACGATTATAAACCATTTATGTTACTTTGGGGTTCCACATCATTTTGAGCTCGGTATCTAATACTAAGCTCTAAGCATAAACCAACACTTCTAGTCTTTGCTTCCAAATCTTATCCTTCATTGCCTTGAACCTACAAAACATTAAACATCTAAACCGTAAGCACGAGGCTTAGTAAGTAAACGACAATAATATGGCATTATACATCATTCATCACATAAGCATCATTCTCATTCATCATTGGTCCATAAGACCACTTTTCATCATTATTAGCACGTAGCATTTAAAACACATTACATCAAATCATACAATATCATTACTTACATTAAATGGGTCAAATTAGACTTAACCACAATCTTGGCTAGTTTCCTAAACTAGCCTCTAATCTACTTCTTAGTCCAAGCTCTTAACCAAGGCTTCCTAACTTTCATTATATCAAACACATAACACATATAATGATAAAATCAATATAATAGCACATTATAACCGGTTTACTTACCTTAGCTCCAAAGCTAAGTTTATTATTAACATCATCACCATCATCCATGCTTGCCATCCTAATTCCATAATCATCACATATTATTAACACATTTAAGGAATACTATAATAAGGGTTTATATAACCCATTAGCATATTTCCATCCTTAATCATCATATGATCACATCATGATCATATGATGAATGAATATTCCCAATTACTTTACCTTTAATCATCAATTAACCTTAGCCCATAATCATAAACACCTTAATACTTGGTTTAGAAACCCAATTACCCAAAATTGCCAATTTGGGTTTAGAAACCCTAACCCTTAATCCTTTAATTAACTCAAATACAGTTTACTTACTTATGTAGGAACATAGATAGGGCTTATCTCCTTGAATGGGACCTTAATTCTTTCTCAAATAATCATCAAGTTATCCATGGTTTCCCTCCTTTCTTGCTTTTTGGTTCAACACAGACTCAATACAATAAACATATAGAGTTGTGTGGAAGACTCCAGGAATTATCTAGAGGCTCAAATATTTAAAGTGATGTGGTGACTCATCAAAAAGGGTAGTTTAGTCATTTCCTTTGGCCGAATTAACTGATACGCCGTATCCATACTCATAGATACGTCGTATCTAAACTAGGCTACCAATACTCCGTATTCATTAACCCCGATATGCTGTCACTCCCCGCCAAGGCGGAAACGCGAGGCATAAACAAGAATGGATATCATCACAACACATAGTGTCTATATAGAGAATACTAAAATGAAAACTAAAGTAAATCAAAGACACAAAGTGTCATAACAATACCCAAAACCTAATGGTGTCTTTATTAATAAGAAAGATGTCTCGTCAATAAATGACATGCAAAACATAAACCAAACAATTCATGCAAACGCATTTTTTCAAACAGAAAGCATAAAGAAACTCCAAGCATCCTACAGTCTCTTCTAGCCACTTCGCTCTATCTTAGTACCATTAAGCTCACCTGAAAATGATGCTTAAAATGTCAACATAAATTTGAGCGAGAATCATAGGTTTACGACATACAACAAAATCCAAAATAAACTTCTAATTAGTTGCTGCAATTACCAAAACAATTCATGACAACAAGTAACAACAACGGGACAGAACGTGCCCACGATACACAATCATATCATCTACATATGTGCGCTACATGGCCTCATATTAGCTCACGCGGTCTTACCACCGTCACATCTCGTTTTGCATATTGGGATCCACAATACCAAACATATCATATCGCAACACTAAAGGGACGGAACATGCCCACGATCCAATACACATAACTACAGCAAGCTTAAAAACATTTTAACATGACAACAAGCATCATTCTCACCGCAAAATAACATGAGAAAAAAGGGCTATGAAACTCACCTGATTGCTTTGCAGCTTCCACAAACACTAGCACAAATCTAAACAACAAAACAACACGTGTTACACGCTACTAAGACAAAAGCTTATTGCACATGTAAAAATCATATGATGGATGTCTAAGATGTTTAGTTACCCTCATGGGTCACCTTGACACCATGCCCAACTTTAACCACTTCATTACCAAGTTTCACTAGTTAGTCACAATTTGTTTAAAACTGTATAATTTTAACGTGACTTAACGTTCTAAAAACCTCTACTTACTGACCTCCATAATTCATACCAAAAATCACCTATGTTCATTTATGAGTATATTAACTACCTCATGATTATCAAGATCCATTTACATGCATAAGTACTCCTAAGAAAATCAAACTTTAAAACAGTCTTAATTCGGATCTGTTTGCACACTAAAAAGTTTAGACCTAAAAACCATACTTAGACTCCAAATCAGAAGCTCTCCTTTGGAGCATTTCTAATAGACACATAGAACTAAACTTCTATAGAAGGGCTAAGCTAAATTCCAATTTTAAGTAGAGGTTTTACACCTCGTAATCTGCCCTAAATCAGACTTGTATTTACTGTTTTGACCACTTTTCTCGTAACCAACATTTGAATGACTTCCCGACCTTAAAAACTTTCGAGGCCAGATGTTCTGGAAACTAGACTCTCTGAGCTACGTCATAGACACTGGAAACTTGACAAAAGCTATTACCATCATTGAGATATCAGCCAAACAACACAGCCTTAAATTCTTCCCCAATCTAAATCAAATTCTAACGCGATCTAAACCCTAACGAATACACCCATATGATCTTAATTAAACCCTAATCATTATAACATGTTTATTATATCATTAATTACAGATGTTATGAAACCCTAATTATCCATCATAATAATTATTACATGTTTTTAATGATAATTAACTCAAAGGATTATAATTTATACCTTAAATCTTCGAATCTTGAACACAAAAATCACCAAACTTGAAAAAAAATATTTTTCTTCTTCCTCCTTTGATAAAATTCGGCTGGGACAATTAAAAACAAGGGGGAGAAGGGTTTTTGGTATTTATAAGGTTTACAAAAAGGTTTAGGATAGATATCTTTTACCAATTTTAATTAGAGCAAGATTTGTTTTCTTTTTTTTCTTTTATCCTAAAAAACCCGGCCGATTGGCCTTATTTATATATTTTTTTATTTTTTTATTTATCTATTAATTACTTAATTATTAACATTACCTTAAGTTTTTATAAAAACCTTAGCTTGCTTGCGCATACCTTTTTGCTTAAACGCAATTTACTAGACTTTTAAAAATAAATAACTTTTTATTTTTATTAACCCTAACTTTTCAAAAATAGAAATTTTATTTCTTTCATATTCTAACTACTACACAAAAATACATATACGTATAATTACTTACACAATTAACGCAAAACCGCTTCAATCACCAAAATCATTTCCTTGCCACTAAAAGTGAACGAAATGAACTCGACAAAATCCAACACAAATCCAATCCCAAAGAGACGATCACGCTCAATGGATTGATTATCAAATCTCACATATCCCACATAACACATATAAACACATATAAACACATATAACACATAACCCATTCATTGCAACAGATACATAAGTTAACACTAATAGTTTGACTAACCTGCTCAAGTCATGGTTGTCACAGTATCCACTCCTTTAGGAAATCTCGTCCCGAGATTTAACCAAAAGGTTCAACTCTATCATTCCCAAACAATAAATCAAGGATACTTATCTTTCAAGTAGTCCTACCATACCCATGTTAACTCAAAGTTACACTTTGAATTCCAACTAACTTTCACTAGATATCTTACTGCTAACCACTTTGCCTGCCCAAAAAAGGGTACGCATAGCATCATAACCGCTCTAAATGAAAAGAAACATCCAACTACCTGAACCTCGCCCGTCATCGAGGAGACTCGTCAAAAACCTTAAGTTGCGTAACAATGTCATTTACAACCCGGTCTCGCAACTCATCAAACAAGAATTGTCTTGAACCCAAGTTATAAGTTGTTACAAAGCCTAACATTTTTGAAAAATTGGCTCGACTTTGAGTTTAGTCATAAAATAACTTTAACCAAAATCACACAAACACATCTAAGGGCATACTAAGGTCTACAAGAAACCTTACGTACCCAACTTTAACTAAAAACTCCCAATGATCCCTTGCTCAACGAACAAGTGTGGATACACAGTTTACCTGAAGTCCTAAAGACCTCGCTTCGAGCCCAAATGGACCTTAACTACCACCATTCTGCTACATATTAACCTCTTAACTTCACGGTCACTATTGTCAACAGGTTCCTCAACAAAACGAAGAGTTTTGTTAACCTTGATCTCATCCAATGACACATGCAGACTAGCATCCGCCAAACATTATTTTTAGGTTTGACACATGAAACGTGTCATGTACTCCACTCAATTCCTTAGGCAATCTCAACCGATAAGCTACATGACCGATTCTTTTAAGAATCTCAAATGGCCCTACATACCTCGGTGCTAACTTACCCTTTTTCCCAAAGCGAAGTACACCTTTCCAAGGCGACACTTTTAGCATAACCCGATCTCCCACCTCAAACTTTAACGGTTTACGTCTATTATCAACATAGCTTTTTTGACGGTCTCTTGCCGCTTTGAGCTTTTATTTTATCAATACTACATTATATGTCATATCTAGTACTAACTCAGGCCCAGTCAAACTACTCTCTCATATCTCTGCCCATAGAACAGGCGACCTACATTTCATTCCATACAAAGCTTCAAATGGAGCACACCAATTGCTCGAATGATAACTACAACCAAAATCAATAACACATGCCCTCATTATATCTTCTCAAAGTCTGAATCATACGTTTACTTTGTCCATCCGTATGAGGATGCTAAGCAGTACTCAAATCCAATCATGTCTCTAACACTTTCTGCAGCGTCTGCCAAAACCACGAGGTAAATCATCCATCTCAATCTGAGTTAATCGTCACTAGAATTTCATTCCTTGCTATTATCTCATCAATATAAATCCTTGCCAACTTCACATCTTGAAATTTTCTTGTATAGCTAGAAAATGAGCTAACTTGGTCAGTCAATCGACCATCACCCAAATCACATCATACTCACTACTTTGACCTTGGAAATTTAGTAATAAAATTCATGGTGATTCTATCTCATTTTCACTCAAGTATCTCAGGCTGTTGTAGCAAGCCAAAAGTCTTTGACATTGCAGCTTTCACCTCTTAAACAAATCTAACAATTGCTAACATAGGTAACTATATATTTTCTACACCAAGTACCTTGATGCTAACGCCTCATCCTTTATAACCGTCCTCACCATTCCCCTACTAACAAAACTTATATACGATTCATAAAGTACAAACTCTCGTCCTCCTTCTTTTCCATATGTTAATCTAACCCATGAAGCCTTTCTACGCGTACGTTCTCTTGCTTGAACGCCTCACTTTAGGCTGCCAATATCATTCCTCTTACTCCATACTGAATGATCATAGCCATCGCTCGAACATGTTTAAGTTTCACACGTTCCTTCCTACTTAACGCATTAGTCACCACATTTTCCTTACCTGGATGGTAGCGAATTTCATACTCATACTCACTATATAATTTAATCCATAAGGTACTAACCATCACCTCCCTCTTTTCCATTGTTGGTCCAGTTTTTTTTCCCCCCCCCCCACGCAGCATTTCGATGTGTCGCATTCCCGTCCTTGGGACGTCTAGTTGAAGTAGCCAATATCTTATCCTTAACACTTGACTGGATAGTCATGGACATTGCTCTTACCTCGTCTTATTTCACTCTCCATTTCTTCTCAACGCATCAACCACTACATTCGATTAATCAAAGCGTCACACAAATCATTCCTCAAAGTCTAGAAAGCCTCTTTTCATTCTGCGCCCCACTCATACTTTTGATCCCTCTCAGTTAGGGAAGTAATGGGTTAACAAACAATCTTAGAAAAGTTTGCGATGAAACGTAGGTAAGTAACCTGCCAATCCTAAGAATAATCATATTCTCGGAAGGTGGTTCGTAGTACTATCCTATTCTTCACTGCCTCACATTAAGTAACCTTGAGCATAATAACATCTCCTCTCCTCAGTAATTCTACCACTAACTTCAATGAACTCCATGCTCCTTTGCATTACTGGGTCCATGACGACATGTCTTCAATACCAAAATCATCTTTGTGATTACTGATAGATTATGCGTTGACCCGGTTTCTGCCTAAGGTTGTATGGAGGGCTTCTTTTTTTCACCCTTTATCCTTACAATTCTTTTTAATTCTTCAACCCCTTCAATGTTAAACCAACGCGTCCTTATTATCAGCTTGTTGGGATTGTTCTGGTGATAACTCATGCCTTGGATAACATTCTTCCCGATCTCACTTTACTCCTTTTTTTAATGATACCTAGGACTTCGACTCTATCTAATGGAGTGTTCCTAGGTAGATCCCTCTGGTTCTGGCTGGATCATGGAACGAGGATACCTAACCTTAACCGCCTTATAACTCCTTGAGAGACAACAGTTGGTTGGTCTTTGGGTATTGCCATGAAGATCCATAAAACCATTTGAAAAAATCAATCAACGTGTCTGAGAAATCATTTATGACACATTAAGAGTTTTCAGAGTTACCAAAAAGCTCCCCCTACACATATGCATCATATTATGAAAGAGTTTTGCACATGTGAGGATTGGGAATGCACTTATAGATTGAAGATCGTATTAATTATTAATCCGTATTGATCACATTTAATCACTATTTTTCCTCTCAAAAATTGCATATGTGGTGACAGTTTTTGTCAATTAGTGAATTAAAAACAAATTAATGTCCGATAATTCACATAAGTCTACCTAAGTCCTGGGAAAACATAAGAGCATGCAGAAAGAACTAATTACAATACTCCCCCTCAATAATAGAATAGAGTGAAACTTTAGAGTGGGAGTTTGTTGAGCACACAATTTTAAAAGAATTTGAAAAAAAAATTAATGAAAAATATCTTGAAAAATTATGCTCAACAAGAAAATGATTTTATATTTATCTTATTAATTACCATTTCCTTGGTGCTTCTCTTGAGCATTCAAAACTTTGAATGTTTATATGACACTGCTCAAGACCGAGAAAATATTAACTTCTCGTTGTTTATGATAAATGTTCATAAATGAACATTTTTTTTTCTTTAGGGACCGAATCCTAAGCTGACATTTGCTTAGAAGTCGCAGAGAAAAATTTAAAAGGACATGTTTTGAAAGCATTTGAAACTCTTACTCGAACTTCATTTATATACCCGTGTCAATATTAATCAACATTTCTGGGTATGTAAATGTTATGTATTGTCGAGAGACATATCAGAGAAGATTATTTTTGGTATTTTTTAAATTTTTTGATTTTATATTTTTCTTTTATAGGTTTTATATTATTAAATTTGTTTGGTTTTATATTTTTGTATTTTCTTTTTCAACATATTTATAAATCAAAATAAAGAGAAAGATAAAAAATATTTACAAGTCGAAGTTTCCATCAGCGGAGATAGTTTGAGCTTAGAGTTTGGAAGTAGTGAAGTTGGAATCTGTTGTTGTGACGTTAGCGATGCTACAGCAATAGTAAAATCGGATGACTTTGAAACAACTTGATTTCTCCTATTTGATATTCGTCGAACAAATGACAGAATATACTTTCAACTCTACCATCGAGCGTATGAACTATCATATTACTGAAGAGGAAACAAGAAGATTTCTCTTCTTTTTAAGGTAAAGCGCACTGAAGCGTACACTCCCTTTTTCTTTGAAGAACGGGTTGCAATCTGTACATTTGTTACAAGCCATTGACTTGAGCTAACATAACTTTGAATGTTTTGTACTAGTCAAACCGAAAGATTTTTTTCGTTTGTTAAGGATAAACGCACTGACACGTACATTTTCCTTTTATTTGAAGATCGGGTTGTTATCTGTCATTTAATAACAAACCATTGACTTGAAAATTAGAGAACAACAATCGGATAGATCGAAGTATGATGTTTCCTTAGTCTTGATGACCTGCCAAGAAGAGAAGTGGAATTCGAAAAACCCTTTGCTTGAGGTTTCGAGGGATAGAAGTACTTGCATTGTACACACAAAGATTTTTCAGACTTATTCTCGGTGTTACTGGATGCAGTTAATTTTCCAACTTGGCAAAATTTTCAAGTTGGTTCCCACCTAAGACAATTTCTAGGTATTGCTATTGCCTAGATGAAGCAAGTCTTCCTTGCGGACCCTAAACTTCCTTTGATTTTCCTGACATTTGCCTTAGTTTTCATTTTGATTTTCAAGTTTGTGGGACATGGCACCTTTGGTTATCAGAACGGGAATTCATGTCATTCACTTAATTAAGCATACAGACATCTTGATTGCAGTAACAAACCATTGGCTGTACACATTAGCACAAACAACTTCTGATGTTGGCATTTCTACGGCAAGCTTAATGTTATTACATTCAGATGACTTATGCTTCTGAGTCTTGGGAATTAGAGAATTCCTATGGTTTTCTTCTAATTTCTCGAAGTTATTCGAGAGGCAACTACTTTTAGACTTGGAGTGAACCCTAGCAGGCTGTGGACTTAAAGAGTTCTTAGCAAGTGTTGTTTATCTGTAGGAGAAAGAACTCTTGAGTTTAGAGTTAGCTGTTGCTATGGATGACTTTTGGTTGCGATTGAATGTGAATTGGTTTTTGTCCTATCGCTTGATTTAATCAGGTTTGTTAGGGGACACATTATCTACCTAGAAGGTCTTAGAATGATTAGTCCTAAAGATTCTAGAGGCTAGCACCTTACAGTGTGCCACCTTTTGTTTCTCGTGTGGAAGGTGCGAGTTTGAAGTGGACGGTTTGGACAAAGCATTCGTCTATCAAACTTTGGGAGAACCGAGGATTTTTGGAAAAGGAGTGACAAAATTAAGTTTTGGTTTATTAGAAGAGAAGGTGTTTCCACAAGATTCGGATTGCTTTGTTAAACATAGTATTCGTTCTCGTACTCTTATTGTGGTGGCCTTTGTCGTTCAGAATCATTCTTCTATAACTGGGCATCTTTGCGTAGCATGTCATAAAATGGTGTCATACATTTGTTTTTGCAAGAGTCAATTTTTTGAATTGGTTTGAGCTTGTGTCCACTTTGATAGAGTCAAAAAGTTATTTGTATGTGGTCTTAAGATGAGGCATGTTCTTTGGCATAATTCAAAACATGAGATTCTAATGACACTCTTTACTCATCTTCATGTTTCTGAATACAAAGGGTCAAGGGTATTTGAGGCACTTGTGTATCACAACTCTTACCATTGGATCCCCAACTGAGCTTGCAAACGTTTGATCTTTTGTTGCATGTCATTTATAAGCTTTATCATACGAAATCTTGTTTATATGCTTCTTAACATTTTTTGTTCCAATTATTCCAAAGAACGTGTATTCTTTTTCCTTTTAATAATGCAATTTTCAGTTTTTCTTTCGTACTATCATGCTCAGTTTGGAGATCAGTATACTGCTACTTCGTGAGTATGCATATTTGAATATATTAATGATCATAGCAATTTCATCTTGGGTACCTCAGTTGATCCATGTGAGTCATAGACGGAGCGTTGTCAGGACTGAGTTCCAGATAAGGATGCTTGATCAATGTATCTCTAAAGTGCAGTTCACTTTTACTCCTCTCAGTTTCTTCATAAGCTATCTGCAGCAGCATGAATTCACATTCTTCTGAGTGCTTTGATCCCCGCTTCTTATCTTCTTGAGCAATCTGCAGCTGTTTGCTGAAGATAAGCAGCATCCCTTTTCCTTGGCTTTACTGTGCAGTTGCTGGCATAATAACCCTCTCCTCGACTGTTGTAACACCTTATCGGGATTTACCATTGTTACCAGTACCTTTACCCTCAGCAGAGCTATAACAACATTCCATTCCCATACTGATTGCACTTTCTGAACAACACTAAGCCCATTCATATTTCAACATTCATGATACCCAGGATTATGAACCGCTTTTTGCCCAACCTCATTCCATCGCAACTGCACAACATGTTGTTCTCATCGAATTTCCAACATGTCATCAACATTTGCATTTTGATGTCTTGGCTCGTGTTCATATCCTGTTGTGCAATTTGACTATTGCGGGGGATTAATGAACTTTTTTGGTTGTTGTTTGTTGGTATGGTATTGACTTTGAATGCTTTAGCCAATAAAGCAAGTGCCTTGTTCATTGCATTTGTGGGATCTGAACTATCTTCGAGATTCTGCATTGGTTGTGGCATGTAGTTCGTGTTGAATGAAGGTTGTGGGACAAAGTTGTTGTTGGGTTGTGGATGTTGTATGTAGGTAATGAGTGATGAGTGATCTGGGTGACACGGTGTCTGAGTGTTTGCCATTAATGCCAAAGGATCATGTGTGTTTGCAATTCGTTGTGCTCTAAAAGCATTGATGTCTTGCTGAGTCGACATTGCAAAAGTGATGTGAAATGATATCCAAGGATCTTTAGTGGGTAAAGTGATTGTTGTTGTTGTGGATTTGAATCAATTGTACAAAAACCCCGTGGTCATTAAAAATCAATAATAGCCTTTGTGAATGAAGGTGAATTTTGATAAGGATCGTTTTAGTGTAATGTATTGTGTTTGTTGTGTTGGTGAAATCAATTAATGTGCACGGGATTTTACAATTCTATGACTTAAACCGTAAAACGAATCGACATTTACGGGATTTTACTAAATCAAGAAAAAACCGTTAATGATTTGATCGAATTCCAGCTCGACGTATAATTCAAAAAAAAACTGAAAGTGCAATAAATCATAGAAAACGATGTTTTTGGCCTTCGAAAAATCCTTAACCAGCTAAGGGGGTGCAGCTGTGATCCCCCCCCCCCTGTCTCAGTTTTTCTCTTCGATTTGAGAGGTCACGGCCCTAAAAACGGAATTTACGATCTAAAAGTTATGGCTGTTTTACTGAAACCCTTTTCGTCACACAAGTTTTCTAAAAAAAAAATTCGTTCGGTCCAAAAAAAATTTGCTCGCTCGATTCCACTCGTTCGATTCCTCTCGTTCGGTTCCGCTCGTTCAGTTCTTCTCGTTCGAGTCCGCTTGTTCGAGTCCGCTCGTTCGGTTCTTCTCGTTCGAGTCCGCTTGTTCGAGTCCGCTCGTTCGGTTCTTCTCGTTCGAGTCCGCTTGTTCGAGTCCGCTTGTTCGATCCAAAAGTGATTTCACTAGTTCGATTGTCCTTGTTCGATCCAAACATACACCAATCGTTCGATCCTCAAAGGATGAGACTCGTTCGATCCTCAAAGGAAAGTCTAGTTCGGTCCAAGCTAACAAGCCCCTCGTTCGGTCCAAACTAAAGTTACTCGATCGGTCCTAGCAAGAAGAAGCTCGTTCGATCCAAGCTAAAAGTCCCTTAGTTGGTACATGAGAAATTCACTCGACTCGGTCCTCAAAGGAAAATCCTCGTTCGTCCTAGAAACAAAGAAACTCAGTTCGGTCTAGAAGAAATGAAATCGTTAGATCGACAAGTGAAAAATACTAGTTCCGACCCCAATAGAAAGTAATTCTCGTTGGTCCTCGAAGGAAACCATCGATGGTCACAAACAAGAAAAATAACTCGTTCGATCCTAGGCAAGTACCTTTGAACACGGCCTTTTCTTCTTTAGCGTCTTTGCGTTTGTTATAGCCACATACGGAAATGACCACGACAAAAACGCTTTTAAGCCAAGAAACGACGCAAAACAATGAGGCTTCATAAAGAGACGAAATCACATAACACAACACTCACGAATACATACACCCCCGTTTAGCACTTTGGTACCAATTTGTCAAGGATAAAACACCTTTTCGGGAGGTCTTGAGTTGGTTCAAAATTCATTAGATGAAAAATTATTAGTTTTAGTGAGAGAGAAGTAAGTGATGGGGAAGATCACTAAAAGATGGAATATTTGATTAAGGAAAAAAGAAAAATCGAACATCCACCAACTCATGGAGAGCCATGAGGGGGTATTGTATACAAGAGAAAAAGCTACTATTCCTTGTTAAACATAAAAGACCCCTGCGTGATAACGCATATGTCCAAAAGCTATCCAATTCACGTGTAAGATGCCAGCTTCACTAAAAGTGAGGCTAACAATATATGTGTTTGTTTGTGCTTGTGTGTGCTAGAACCTTCTATTCTTATCCTATTTCTGTATGCTTGTTTGTTTGTGTGAGTTATATATTTTTTTTCAGACTTGGTTATGAATTTTGGGGGGGGGGGGGGGGGGGGGGGACCTTTTTTGTAGAGCTTGTGCGACATATAGGGTACAAGTTTGAGACACCAAAAATTGTTTGGGCATTGCTTGAACCTTAATGTTTTATTCATGAGTCAAGTATTTGCCAATATTGTATGCTCCTTTTCTATTGCTCAGTTTATTACACATTTAATGCACGGGGTTTGTTAGTGTGTAGGATGAGCAATTATTTACAGGATGAGAAGATGACAAGAAGATTGGACATGTGTGGAGATGTCCAAATAATCCTGTGATGGAGGCTTGAGTCTAACTTAAAGACTCAGTTCAAAAGAAAAGTGCTACTCGGGAGATAACCCGACCTATCCTTTAGTTTTGCTCATTTCAATTTTTGCATTTTAGTTGGTTTGTATATTTTTCACTTGTTTTTAAAGGTTCATCAACAAGGAGGGTAAAATCGAGGCTGGCCAGACCTTAATTGTGTTGGTAACTGTTGCTGTCTGTAGCAGCTGTTACGGTGTAACGCTCTAAGGTTAACGCCGTAACCCATCACTTTCGGCGTAAACCTTTCCATGGTTCGAAGTAAACATACTTTTCTAATATATTTCTAAATTTTTTTCCAAATTTATTTTATTTACATGTAATTTAAATTATTATTGTTTTTTAAAAATTTTCATTAAAACAATGCTACTAGTAATAGTTCTTGTGGGTATGTTCGACTAGTAATACAAATCAAGGACTTCACTCGTCTTTCTTGGGACTCACATTTGGTTTAATTTGGTTGTTGCATTCGAGTGTTTGGCCATTAAGGGCGGACGCTATTTTTGGTGTGGGTGGGGGGGGTGTGGGGGGGTCGTGGGTGGACGGGAGTGAGTGGGGGTGGCGGGGGTGGTGGAGGTACTGAGGACGTGTCTGCGGTTGGAAACAGGTGTTGGGGGAATGGTGTCTTGCTTGATGCATTTGGTAGCATTCTCATATTCAAGTGCGTGTGGTTCGTGTGTCTGGGTGGGGAATGAATGTTTCAGGTGAGGGGGGTGCGTGGATGGAGGGTGGTTGGTAGGAGTGGTGGGCAAAGGTTTGAAGGTGGGGCAGGATGGGGGTCGTGTTTTGCGTGGGAGGTGGTTTGGAGGGTACTGGGAGTTTCAAAGGACAGTGGGGTTGGGGTTTTCTTATTGTGTGTATCTATGTGGGGGGTTTGGTTGTTGTTTTATTATAATCCCTGTTGATCGATTACGTGCCTTTATCTTTTCTAGTTTTTTTTGAAAATTGTTTGCCTTACTTAAATGTTGACTTTGTGTTTCATTACTTTATAGTTTATAACTTACTGAGCTCACATTCAACCTTTTAATTCATATTGTGTGAGGTTAAGCCTTTTCCGTTTTCAACACCTCTTTACACATAAATTCAAATAAATAAAGTTGTGTCGGTGGCCTGTAGTAGACTTTTGAACTTGGCCTGGTTGTTTCTTTTACGTGTACCACAATATTGAGCATTGCTACTAGTGTAAATCGCTATAGGGTGGATTCGGTTGTATTAGCGTAATTTTGTGGGTGTTACTCTTAGTAAAGCAGTGTATCATTGTGTTCGTGTATAGTGTCTTCTCTTACCGATCTAGTCCCACATCATCTGTTAAACCCTTTGTTGCACTCTTTCTTTTGTGCAAGATACCCTTACTAAAACCTGTTGTGATTTTTTTCATTCTTGGTTACCAATATATGTTGTTTCGTTAAACTTTTCGACACTTAGATTTACCCTGTAGTTTCTTAGTCCCTTGATTCGGGAATGTTGAGCGGTTAATTTTGGGGTTTACTCTGTGGCATGTGGTGCGGGGATAGTTTAGAGGGTTTTTGATTGTATAAGACGGGGTTTTATTGAATGTTGATCTCTAAGTGGGGGTGGCTTATGTAGATATGTGTTTTTGTGCATTGTTCCTTGTATTTGCAATAAAAAAATTAGATATAAAGAGGGATGCCAAGCCAACAGTGTAGTTTTTTGTTCACACACTGGGAAAGTCTTGCGGTCCTGCATATACATTTACATAAACCTATGAAATTCACCAACTTTATGTTGACGTTTTTAAATGCAATGTTTTTCAGGAGGTCATTAAGCACGAGGTGCGAAGGATACATTGGTGGTTATATTATGAAGTCATGCATTAAAGATTTAGTCGCATTACATTTTGTGTATCTGTTATGGGCTGGAAATCTTTGTAATAATAACAAGTAAACAAGTAAAGCTTCGGGCTTTTGTAACACATACTTTATTAAATCCAATGTATCAGTTTTAAATGACGTTTTGGTCGTTCTTATATTATCTTGTGTTGTTGATCTGAGAAGTAACACGCCCCGGACCCTTATTCCGCTACGACCCAATTTGGGGGTGTTACACATACCTAACATTACTAATACATAAATACGTATACGTAATAATACTTACACGATAAATCACTAAAACGCTTAAATCACAAAATCATTTCCTTGTCACCAAAAGTGAACGAAATGAATTCAACTAATCTCACCACCATTCCAATTTCATTGAGATGATCACACTTAATAGATTGACTACCAATTTCTCACATAATCCACATAAACGCATATAAACACATATAATCACATAACCCATTCATTGAAACAGATACATAAGTCAATACTAATAGTTTGACTAACCTGCTCAAGTCATGGTTGTCACATGTGTTGTGTCAACCCATTTGCCTTTTTGAACAGTTGCATCTAGACTCTATTGGTGGAGATTAGTATCTTTGCCAAGCTTATGATAGAATACTCGCCATGACTGAGTAGTTGAGTGATTACCAAAAATGAAACACATAGATTAGTGAGAGTATGAGTATGATTCGTTTTTCCTTTCGTAAGGTGCTCGGTTTGGAATTTTCTAGCATGAGTAATTTTTAAATTCATATCTTCCTGGATAACTAAGGAGATATCTTTTTGAGAATTATTTAACAGGTTCTACTTGAGGGCAAGTAGAAGTCAAGTGGAGGGATATTTGATAACATCAAATATTTAATACTTTTTCATGTCAAATTCGATATTTATTTCATTTATTTTGTGAATTCAGGTAATTAAAGGCATTGGAATGGAAAATGGCAAAAATAAGCAAAATAGTACCAATACTAATTTATTTAGTAGAGGTACTAAAATTCAATGAAGGGCTACTAAAATCCTATAGGATGCAGCCTAAAAAGCCAAATGAAGAATAGTACTACTACTATATTATTTACTACGGGTACTATATTTTTAATGATTAATGTTGACGAGTTGGAAGCTTAGAAGATATTATGGCATAACGTCCCGTAGGAGTTACGCCGTAATCAATTATTAATTACGATGATTTGGTGCGGACGAGGCATTACAGCGTAACGTCCCGCAGGAGTTACGCCGTAAAATATTATTATGGAAAAGATAATTATGCTAACTAAGGGCTATGGCGTAACGTGTGGATTTAATTAAGTCGTAACATATTTTTACGCTACAAGATAGAAAGCCACGTTAGAAGGTTTATGACGTAACGCAGTCGGTGCGGTTATTCCGTAATGATGACTTACCACGGGGACCAACGTGTACATAATATAAGAAGTTTCATTAAATATATGCAATACTTCATAAAGTGGAGGGACCAAACTCGCCAAAGGACCAAACTTCTTATTTTAGTATAAATACTAATCAATTCATTCTTGAATGGATATCTCATTCACTCAGTGGTAAAAGGCCGATGGTAAGAAACATGGAAGAAAAAGAGTGAGCAGCTTGCCTGCCTGCTTGGTATAGGGCAAACCCTTTAGGGTTTGCCATTGCATTCGACTAGCGGATCGAAAGCATTAATTCAACACAGTTTGTAATCATACTTCAATTTATTTTGGTCAAATATAATCACCCATATTATTTTGATTGAGCAGATCTTGCGGTTTAATTTATTGTTGTTATGTTATTAATTGTGCTTTATTATTTATTCTTGGCATTTAATTATTTAATTATCTTTTGTATTATTAAGTTATGATCTCATTGTTTTATCGCTTTCTTTATTATTTTTTGTAATAAGTTTAAGTGATCATTATGCCCTTAATAAGTATTAAGTTGAGGTTGTGAGAACTCTTGGTGTATCGTTACTTACGACGCCAAGTGTTTTCTATTCTTCCAAGTGAATGACCAATATTCATTGGTGGGTCAACCCATGACCCCTTAACATTAATAAATGCTTAGGAGTGCAAGCTAATACAGAGACCACCTATTTAGGATAAAGCGTATCTCTTAAAATAGGTGGCTTTAAGATTGCGATAATAAATTGCACTAGAGATCATTGTAATTAATTGCATTCATCCTTCCTAGTTGTCCTCCATCATACCAATTCCCTTTTCGACAAGCAAGGCTTTCCACCAAAACAACTCTACAATAATCTTAATTATTCAAATAAGCTTTCTTTCCTGCTTTGTTAGGTAGAATAATAAAATCAATTAGACGATTAGAGACACAAATTGTTTGTTGGATCGACACCCGTACTTACCAATCATTACACTATACACGATAGGGTACACTACTCTTTAGTGCGTAGGAATAGTCGAGGTAGTTAGCGTTTTATAAATTAAAAACCTGACGTAGTTTTTTTTAAAAGAAATTACGCATCAAACACTCGAGAGCCAAGCATATTGATGTACGATACCACTTCATAAAGGAGTAAGTGGAGAATGGAATAGTGGAACTATACTTTGTCCGGATCGAATATCAACTGGCAGACATCTTCAACAAAACTTTGCCACGAGAAAGATTCATCTTCTTGATCGAAAAGCTTGGTATGAAAAGCATGTCTCCGGAAACGCTAAAGAGTCTGGCCAAGGAAGAGGATGAGTAATGGTGGCAACTCGTGGTATATCTTGTGTATCATATGTATATAAGAAAATATAAAAACCCAAAAAGATTTTTCATTTTATATAAACTTTTCAAAAATAAAATATAAAAATATAAAACCAGAAAACAAAATACAAAATTATAAAAATAGAAAAATACAAAAATAGGTTTTCATGACATG